>JXSR01S000092.1:45119-68537 GCA_000969725.1 Ophiothrix spiculata
GCAAAGGCAGTGGAAACTATTTATCTTTTCATGATTGAAAAATAGTTAGGATTCACATTTTCCTGAGCATATGGATTCCTCGTACCCTTAAGAAATGAATCATTCAAATTCAAATGAGGATTTCAATGTGAATGATGTGGGGATTTCAAGTAAAAATCAATATGCATTGAATGCATTGAAATGCAACGCATGCTGAACCACAGGACGGTCATAATTGAATCTCCGCTTCAACCTGATACCCTTCAATCGTGCTTTAAATTATAGACCACTACCGGTACCCTTACAGTGCAAAACGCATCGCAACCGCACCGCAAAGGGATAAAAGGAATCTGACCTTAAGGCGGATTATCGTTGCTACATTAGCTGAAACTTTGTTGGCATAATTATCGGTTATCACAGTGATCTCCAGCAGGCAAACTATTGAAGGAACATGGATGGAGCTCCTTCGGATATCCCGATGTTCGGACAGATGAGGAAGAACAGAAATTATGCATTTTATGTAAGTAAACAGCTATTATAATAGTTCTGTGGACACCTGTTCAATACAGGGTGTCCCAGAAAAAAACTTACAATCTTTGCGTGTAATTTTCTTGGGTTTAACGGTTAGTCAGAAATTATGTAAAGGTTGCATTTCATAAACTTTAAGATACCGTTTGTTTCATTTCAATCGGTAGTGTACAACAAAAGTATTGTTTTATCAAATATTTGGGTGGATTTTTGTCTGGTCCAATTTCATGATTATTGGCCATAAAGTAGGGGTATTTCTGGAAGGAATAAAAATGGGTCACTTTTCAGCACAGATAAAAGAGAGTATGCGGATTGGCGCAGCGTTACTTCCCTGGCCTTGCACCAATGAGGTCCCGGGTTCGAGTCCCGCTCCCGGCGCTTTATGTGCATTTGGTTTTCAGTCCATGCTCGCTTCGGCAGGTTTTTCTCCGGGTACTCCGGTCTTCCTCCTGCATTTAAAACTGTCACCAGATTTGTCCATCTTAGTCTGCCCCCACCCAGGATATGGGAAGCTGCAAAAGGGTAAATATTACAATCTAAGTACCGATAGGATGTGCGCCTGAAAAAGGCTGCCGCTAAATGAAGTGAAATGATTGTGACGATCTACCGGCAGCGAATCATGAGCGGTTTGATCTAAATGAAAAATCGCTATACAAAAACCCAGTTATTATTATTATAAAATACATTAGTAAACATTGTTGCGGTTGAGTGAGCAGATCAATGAAAATACTCAAAAGAACTTCATTTAAAGGGAACTTACAAAATCGTGAAATTGGACAAGAAAATTTTACATCTAAATATTTGACAAAGCATAACTTTTGTCGCACACCATCGATTAAAATGAAACAAACGGTATCTGAAAGTTCAAGACTATAAGATGCAACATTTACAAACTTTTTAACTATCCGTTAAACCCAAGAAAAGTACGCGTAAAGATTGTAAGGTTTTTTTCTGGGACACCCTGTACTCCGTTTTGAACTTTTAAGTAAAGTTTTCTTTTTAGACACGTCCTAAACTATGGATCATGATTATAATGAATCGTAAATCTTGCTCACCTTTTTAACTATAGATTGAAATAAACAACAGAGAATCAAGATCAAAACAAATAGAGACAGCAAACATGATTTATTAGAAAATGGAAATTTAATTGATACTTTGATAGCATATTGCATAGGACAGCCGATAATACAGGTCTATGGTTGGTTTCTAACAATGCTACTTAAAAGAGATAAACAGAAATACATCTACATGAGTGGAACAATCCCCACTTTAATATTTCGTATTTAACATAGATTTCAAATAAAAATGATTTCTCTAAATAAGTTCCTTATTTAATAATAATACATAGAACTTTCAGATCTCATTTGATAGCCTATAAGAAGAAGAGATCAAGTAACTATCGCCATTTTGATGCTCAATATGCACATACTCCATGATGATCATGGGCGGCACCAGTTCAGAACGAAAATGAGAACGTGTTTGTATGGTAAATAAGAGGCAGATCACATATTTGATGAAAAATAAACCATATTTTGGTTCTTTATTCATTTCTTAGTTGATATAAGAAAAATAACATAAAAGGTAACACTACATTCATGAAGATATCGTACGATAGTTCCTGATTGTTTTAGCTCTTTTTTGATGTGTGAAAGGGTTTGTAACCACTTTATTACCACTTAGTTCACTCTAAAAATTATTCTACTCTTTGTTGAGTAAAAGGGTCACAGCTCATTGTTGAGTAAAGTCTTACTCAACATTGAGTAAAATCTTACTCGGTTAAGTCAATATTACTCAATGTTGAGCACATCTTACTCAACGAGTAAGATTTTACTCAACAAACTGAGCTGTGACCGTTGAGTAAGTTTTAATCAACAAGAGTACGATAATTTTAAGAGTGTATTAACATATGGAACATACTGAGGTTGTCTATATTGTTAGTAATGTTGCTTTAAACCTTCACAAAAGCGAGAAAAGGTCTTTTGACAATCAAAAAACTACCATACGATATTGTCATGAATAAAGTTGAGCCTTTTCTGATATCTTTAAACAATTAACCCAAAAGCTGTTGTATTAAAGAAAAGTCCATTCTTTTCACACAACCACAGTGACCTTTTTATTGGTTTATAAGATAAATTTCCCAAATATACACATTTGTGTCCCGCCGCGGCAAAAGGGTGCAGTTGTCGGCTCATACATGTTGCTCATTGTAGCATATCTGATGCATACAAATAGCATACATCAGATATGCTACAAGGAGCAACATGTACGAGCCGACAACTGCACCCTTTGCCGCGGCGGTCCACATTTGTCATCTCCCACTAGCCTAGTAGTTGCAACAATTAACAAAAGTCGCCCTTAAACAATGTCACAATTTGTCTGTAAACATCTATGATATTGTAAAAAAAGATATCACGTTAATTTTGTCTGTAGGATAATTATGCAACACTATGAGTTGTTTGTTTGTTTGTTTGTTTTTTCCTTGTTTTGGCGCAATAAGTTTTTTAAATTAATTTAGTTATAAATTATAAAATTGATCCAAACATCATCAGGAATATTTATGTCAGTATACATTTCTTCAAAATTCCAATGTATTAAACTAAAGAAGAGAATTCACGTTATATAATGAAATGAAACTTTTTTGACTTCAAGTAAAAAAAACCCAGCTTTTTCGTTTGACCATACAAGCATTGTTTTTCATCATACGTTTGAATGAGCACATGTTTTAATTAAAAATGTCAGAAACGTTACCAAAACGTTACATCAAAATGTAACAAACGTTACCAAACAAAATTGCATCTTAAGAAATCCTGTCCTACCACTTTTATGACAACATGTTACCCATCATCTGTGTAAAGCACAGTACAAAATTCGGTTATACGTCAGACAATTTTACTTTTCAGTCATTTAGAGCAGAAATATTTCCGTGAGATGTCACAAGCGTTATCGAAAATTACATGAACTTTATTCAAAATTTTGGCAATTAATTACATTTTTAAGCACCTACATGTCTTAACTCCTCCAATGAGCACTGTTATCATCAACAAACTGGTAAATGGAATGTTTGTACTAGGCTATGGAACCATTTTGGTCGCAAACGTTAGATCAATTCATTTCTAAAAAATGTGCATGGTTGTCCATTGCAAAATTAATCCAAATGATGAGTAATGAAGACTCCACGTTCAAAATTTGAACGAGATATTCTTTAAAAAGATTGAGTGACCACTGACATAAGAATTTATCATTTTGTTTTTGCTTATCTGTGATGAAGAAATATTCTTTGACAGTATTTTGGAATCAGTTGAACGTTATACTTTAATTCTTTTCTAAAATTGAATTTTGCAAACGTAAGGGCAATTAATGGTCTGGTTTTTCTAGTGGTTTTTCCTCCACGGTTGGTTGATTGGCACTGTTTGTTTGAACTTTAGTAGCAGAGTTTGAAACCTCTTCATCAATATGAAGTTCATTTGTGACGTCATTTCCTCCTGTGGCGCCTTCTACTGAATTCCTCCTTTCCTCCGGTACACTGATTGGTTGTTCTCTTGACACTGGTCTACTTGTGCTGCTATTTTCGTCTTCTTCAAGTAAAGGAGTATGAAGATTGAGTTGACCTTTCACCTCTGCAAAAGAAAATTTCATGACATATTTGAAATCAGAGACGTCTATAACAAATCGTCTTGCCAAATGTCGAAATGTGTATTTTATACAAGCATTTATTCTTATACAATCCAAACGTAAATCCCTTTAATCCATATGAATTCAAGACATCAATGAAGAATATGTTTGAGTTACCTTTTAAATTTCCTCATGATTTTTTTTTTAAATCCTAAACTCTTATTTTGGTATTTAAGATACTCCGAGGAATCTGGGACCATAATGGTCCCAAATTGAATGCATCGAAATGCAACGCATGCGGAACCACTGGACGGTCATGATTGAATCTCGCTTCAACCTGATACCATTCAATCGTGCTTTAAATTATATACCACTACCGGTACCTTTACAGTGCAAAACGCACTGCAACCGCACCGCAAACGGATAAAAGGAATCTGACCTTAATGCGGATTATCGTTGCTAGATTAGCTGAAACTTTGTTGGCATAATTATTGGTTATCACGGTGATCTCCAGCAGACAAGCTATTGAAGGAATGTGGGATGGATGGAGCTCCTTCGGATATCCCGATGTTCGGACAGATGAGCAAGAACAGAATGCATTTTATGTATGTAAACAGCTATTATAATAGTTCTGTGTACACCCCGCAAAAAGGGGGAAAATACATCTGTTCTAATACTCCTTTTTGAACTTTTAAGTAAAGTTCCTTTTTTATACACGTCCTAAACTATATGGATCATGATTATAATGAATCGTAAATCTTGCTCACCTTTTTAACTATAGATTGAAATAAACACCAGAAAATCAGAACAAATAGACACAGCAAACATGATTTATTAGAAAATGGAAATTTAATTGATACTTTGATAGCATATTGCATAGGACAGCCGATAATACAGGTCTATGGTTGGTTTCTAACAATTCTACTTAAAAGAGATAAACAGAAATACATCTACATGAGTGGAACAATCCCCACTTTAATATTTCGTATTTAACATAGATTTCAAATAAAAATGATTTCTCTAAATAAGTTCCTTATCTAATACACATAGAACTTTCAGATCACTTTTGATAGCCTATAAGAAGAAGAGATCAACTAACTATCGCTATGTTGATGCTCAATATGCGCATACTCCATGATGATCATGGGCGGCACCAGTTCAAAACGAAACATGAGAACGTGTTTGTATGGTAAATAAGAGGCAGATCATATATTTGATGAAAAATAAACCATTCCTATGATTTTTTAACCATCCCATGATATAATGCATGAACCCATATCATTGTTAAAAAATATACTATAGGCAAATACAAAATTTATAGGACAATGTAAACAGAAAACCAGGGTGCAGGGCCCCATTGTTTGTAAATACAACCCTTAACCTGGATTTTTTTATTTCATTGTCCAAGAAATTTTTATTTTGCATATAACCAGTTTCTAAACTAGTTCCTAAAATAAAGGAAGAATATTTGATAGAAATGCAGATTTACGTATTCCCATTTTTAAGTTTGTTTATTTGTAAACGTCTGTCAATGCAAAATAACAATGATCGCATTCTTGTTTATCACCTTGTTTAGGCTTTCGCCAAGGAAACCCAACTTGGTACTTGGTACCAAGTAAGCTATAAGGAAGCTTATCTTTAACAGGGATCCCAAGATGTTTTTTAAATCAGTTTTGAAAGCAGGAGGAAGACCGGAGTGTCCGGAGAAAAACCTGCGGAAGCGAGTATGGACTGAAAACCAAATGCACATAAAGCGCCGGGACCGGGACTCGAACCCGGGACCTCATTGGTTCAAGGCGAGGTAACAACCGCTGCGCCAACCCGCTCCCCTAACTCTCTACGTCCATCGTCGTTGTTCGGTTACGATAGTCTCATCTTGTCCATGTCGATGTGTGTCTAGCATTCGATATATTGGAGCAATCTACACGGGGTTGCACATCCAGATGAATGCGCATCTCCGTAAGCCGCTTTTCAGTAGACTTACCAGATCCAGATCTCCTGTACGGCACGGTACGCACGTTGCGTACACGTGCAAGCGGTCTACAGAGATGCGGATCTCAGAGATACACATGCATCTGGATCTGCACTCCGTTTAGATTGCCCCATTGTCATTATTGTCCACTGCATCGTCAAATCTATATAAAAATGCACCGGTACGTGGATAATTATGGTCAGGATTAAACAGATTGTCGCCTTCAGTCACATGCCTATTTGTTAAGTTATCCATGTCTCTCGTTTACCATATTGTACCGTTGAATATGTATCTTGTTGTTTTTACTATTTTTTGTATATCTTGAGTCGAGACGAAACTTCTAAATGAGTGAATCCGTTTTATTCCTATCGTCTTTAATGCATCTTTGTAAATTCACGGAACAGTTTACAGATGTTCGTTGACATCTCTGGTCCTAGTAAGCTTCAGATTATCCCCGGGATTATCCACTCGGGGCATCATTATGGTCATACGGTATCGTCAGGGGAGACTGAGAACATTCGAATCGTCATTATATACATTTGGTGAGATCCACACGAATCAGTCAACAAAATTAACGTCCAAGCGATAATTACCCTGCAGAAAATCGAGTTCAATATAATTCTAGAACAAGATTGGAATGTGCACATTTGGAACATCAAATTGTTTGTATTTTTAAACAAACAATTTGTACTAGAATTGTACTTCAAGTGTACTCGAATGATGTTCCAAATGTGCACATTCCGATCTTGTACTAGAATTGTACTCGATTTGTACTAGAATTTCTACCAGGGTAAGTGCATTTCATACCCATTTTAGCACGAACCTTACGAGTAAACTTAACTGCCATTGCAATTTTGATTACGCTATAATAACGAGTAGGGGCTCCGAATTTTTAAATGCGTTTTAGTAACAAAGACGCTACGATTAACAACTGTTCGTCTTTTTAAAGTCTCGATAAATTAACTGTCAGAATTAATTGGTCAAATAGATGATAGTGCAAGTCAAAAATATTCATCCATTAGTCATCCATGCATTAGTCAAAGTCCTGTTTCTTTCATCTTCATGTCAAGTATAGTCGGCGTACGTAAGATGTCGGTACAAAATTTGGAGAAATCTGGACACCGCATTTCGAGGGGAAACTATGATAAAAAAAGCCCAGGGGGGCCACTGCCATTGCTCAGTGGATATCATGCGCGACCAAAATTTCACTGTAAAAGGGTATATTTTCATGAATGGGCACTGTACTTACGTAACGCGAATAGGGTGTCAAAATCAGTCCAAAATTGACAAAAAGGGTATGTTTTTCACAAAAATACTTGTATAGGGTATAAAAAATCAATCAACTATGGAGAGATAATAAGAGAATTGATTATTTAGGGGGTAGAATTCAATGGAAATACTTGTTTAGGGTAGCAAATCAGACATGACATACTTGTTAAGGAATGCATTTTCAGACCACACAAAATACTTGTTTAGGGTGCTTTTTGGAGCTCCATGGTCGCGGATGATATCCACTGGTCAATGGCAGTGGCCCCCCCGGGTAAAAAAGACGTTTGGCGATGTTCTGGAGCTTCTTTCTGTCAGTTGTCTGTAATCTTGCGAGACATTTGTGTTACTTTTCCAATATTTGTTGCACTATAAATGTTTGTTTTTATTTGTAGGTATAGGCCTATATGTACGTGTAATTTGTTTGTCTCAATGTGTGGGAGTGGAGGGTATGTTTGTGTGCCTGGTGGGTGTGTGTGTGTAGGAGATAAGTGTGGGATGTGAGTGGTTTTTTTTTGTTTCATGTGCTAAGTAATGTGACCGTCCACAGAAAACAGCAGGTAATGCAAGCTCTTGTCATTTTCACTTTTTTAATTATTTGCAAAGACCATGCTTTAAAGTTTAAAATGACACCTTAATGAACTTCACATGATTTCCAGAAGTTAAGTTATGGTCCGTCAAAGGTTGTCAGGGAGTAAAACGTATAACTGAGATATACGCGTTGAAAGATTATTAAGCCCTATATTTTCTGTTGATCGTCTTAAAAATATGCCAATTTATTTCACATTTCCTATAATTTTCTTGAAATGCAACGTTTCTGGTATTTTGTAATAAGCACTAGAATTGTGAATCTGTCAAAAAATCAATTTCGGCAAATTACGACCTTTACATGTATTTTCACCTGTAGCCCAAAATGAAGTTTCTGGCATTTACTGTACATACGGGCTGGACGGTCACATATATTATCTGTTTGAAAAATATGAATAGAAAAAGTTTTGGTGCACTTTTTTGTGTGTACAAATTTTTCCCCACTGTTTGTACGTCGTCATGTCATTGGTCATGCTGACTTTTCAATCGAGATGAGATTTGTTATATTTTGATATTATTTTGATGAATTAAAAATGCCATGTAACTTCAATGATGATAATAGAACACATCCTGTTTTTTCCTGTTTTAACAGAATAAGAATCAGTTGAGTTTACAAACAATGCGAAACTCGATTGATTCTAATTTTTTCTGGTAAATCAAGTTCAACTGTAGAATGAAAATAAAGTTTACTTTGTAAGAGAGAACAGACGTTTTATACTAATTCTCCCTTCCAAAACAAACATTGAGGTGGGATAGGTACAGAGGGAAAGAAAATAAAGCATTTGATACAAACTGATGATATTTTTCTGGGTCTATAATAGATTTAAAAAAATACTACATTAAATGATCCTTTGATCGTTCTGAATCAGGAAAAGGAAAAAAAAAACTGATTTTGTCTGGCATTTGACATTTCCATTGAGACTGTATCACATTCAATTGCATTTCTTGCAATTTGAACCGCCAAATACTGAAATTTTGTTAAAAAGTTGCCAATTGGCGGCTTTCAAAATAAATAGTACACTTCATCTGGCCAAAATGATGTGGTATCTGAAAACGTTGCCAACTGGCATTTTTTTGTTGAGAAAATTTTGACCAGACAAACATTTTGGTTTTCATTCAAATTACCAATATGCAACTTTACCAAAACAAATTATTGCCTATTGGAAACTTTTCTGACAAAAGGTAGTAATTTTACCGGAGCAAAATCTTATTTGTGTGATAAAATTTGTCTATTGAAAACCCCGAAAGTTCGCATGTTTCAAAAATTCTGCCAGGCAAAAATTAAATTTTGCTATTTAATACAATTTAAAAATAGATAATCCACAGTTATATCTTTTGAATTTTACGAAATCAAAAATATACAAAGTCTCGAAAGAGGTCAGAATTGTTTAAAGGTAAATGAATGAAAATATGGTTAATTCTATAATTCTATACCTGATAGGTAAACAAGGGAAGAGTTAAATCTATCTACGCATAGATAGAATAAAATACTCTGGAATGATCCAGTTAGCTTTTAGACCTTTCGGACTGCGAAGCCCGTACCTATACAATTTGCAAAATCGGCTATATCATGTAAACGGCTATGATTTTTTAAGCGAAAGCAATTCAAATCCGCATCTCAGGTGATAAGCTATATCAAATGATAGCAAATCCGCCAATAAATTGTTTGTTTAAAATAAGCAATTCTTTAATATATATAATTGCCAAAACCTAATTATGGAATGTAAATTAATGTAACACCGAATTGTTACCAATATAGGCCCTACTTGGACTAATTATCAAGTCTACAAAATAGTTTCAAAACTCACATTGTAATTAGCTAATTTTTCATTTCTCAGCATAATTCCCATCAGATAATAAATGATACTATGACTCAAGTGGTTTGAACTTTTCAAACCATAAATAGCAGCCCAGCGTCTTTTTTACATGTTTAAGTGCATGTATCAGTGCGTTATGGGGTAATCTACACGGGAGTGGAAATCCAGATGAATGCGCATCTCCGTAAGCCCCTTTGCAGTATATTGTGGCTACACGGGCGTCAGATCCGGATCTGCTGTACAGTACTCTGCGTGTACGTGTTAAAGCGGTCTACGGACTGATGCAGATCTCAGATCTGGATCTCGGAGATGCGCATGCATCTGGATCTGCGCTCCGTGTACAGCGCCCATTATTTTACATAAATCATTGTCAGTCGTCGCGTCTCTTTAAACGACGTCAAGCTACATTATTATTACAACACACCATAACCAAAACAGAACTCTCAGTGTTCTTCTTTTTGGCATGCTAAGTATATGTAAGCTCCGTCTACTTCAAGTCTCAAAAGAATATAAAAAAATCCCGGTATTTATATTTTACACACACTAACATGTGGAGCAATTACATAATATTCCGTATTTGACGTTACATCACATGTGTCATGGTTTTTTTAAACATAGTCGACATTTGTCCCATCTATACACACAATATTATGCAGAATACAGTATAAACAGTCCGTTTAATGTCATAAAAACGTAATCATAAGTTAACACAATAGATAGTTATAAAATATTTACACGAACGTATCTTTGAAATATTCTCGGATGATATTGATATATTGTGCACTCAGCGTCAGTTTGTACCTGATCCTGTCTCATTGTTGATTTCCGAGGTCAACACCCGGGGTCAACTCAAACGATATTTACAATTTTGCACATAATTAGTATGAATTATATCGTTCCAATTCTGTGCAGAATTGTCAATGTTATCTGATGTTATTTGACCCGCAAAAATGTCTATCAACGGATGAAAGTAAATAAATCCAGTTGTTTAACTGACATGTTATTTGAATTTTCTATGGCATATATTACAATTTGTATTTTGCTGACAGTATGTCACGTCGTGGACTTTTTCTCGTAGTTGAATAGACCATATCTATAATTGACATACTCCCGCCGTTGATGGTGGGGTAAATCCACAGAATCGAGCGGGGAATCGGAACTCAGAACGAGGCCAAGTATGATAAATACACTACTTGATCTCGCTCTGAGTTCCGTTCCCCGTCCGATTCTGTGGATTTACCCCATCAACGGCGAAAGTATGTCAATAATAGATATGGTCTATTAATAAGTATTTCTCATTAACACAACCGCTAGTGTACAGCATAATATTTAAAAAATGCGAGAAATAAGATATTTACCTGATTTTCGATAATATATATGTTAGACAAACTTTGCTAATAATATCTTGAATTTGTTCGTAGCATTTTCTAACCATGAATTCTTCGAATAATCTCAGCCGTTGATAATCATAATGACGTCGATTTTGGGTATCAATCTTTGTTTTGTTAGACTGTTACCACAATATTCTCTTCACTTATTCAAATGAGTAACAGGCGATCAAGATTAGTGTTGCACCGATAAATCGGTAGGTTCTTAATCGTTAATCAGTAAAACCGATTAAGTCAACCAATTATTGAGCTAAGTAAGCTCATTTGACAGAAAAACGCACTTAAAACATTATTTTTGACTAAAAACATGCAAACCCAGGAATCATATTATGCTACTTTTACTACTGCTATACAGTCGACAAGTAGAAAGGGATAAAAAGTCTGTTTTTTGCAATGAACAACACTTGTACGGTTTATCTAAAAGATTGCACGCTGGCAATAAATTTAATCGATATCCGTTCTGGTTCTGGCCGATTAGTTCATCAAAATTAATCGGAAAACGGTGCATCACTAGTCAAGATACTGCTAAGAACCTATCTATTGTGTTGTTGATCTGGAAAGGACGCACCTTTGGTGTAGGAATCTTCATTTGAAGGTGTAGTTTGAACAATGAAAGTGTTTATTTTAATATTTTTCTTGTGTTTCTCCAAACGAATATAACAAAATCAATATTAATCAATGCAGCAAGTTGCATTTGTTTTTTAATGCCAATAACGTTAATCTACGAGCAATCAAAATTACATAATTACAGTTAAAGCTTCAAAAGAAGAAACATACGTACCAAAATTGAATTCTTTCCATCGTATAAGTATAATAAAAAACCAGCAATGGGTTTTTGTCCATTATGTAAAATACATTGTTAGTCACAAAACAGCAATAGGTACGGTAACAAACTTATCGTATACATTATAATATTGCACACATATTTTCTGTCATAAGAAACTCTTCAGACATTTTCGGCAATACCAAATGTATTCGTCATAAAACATACGTCTCTTCTATTATTGTCGTCTCGCGTTAAAGTCGTTTACAGACTAGGGCCCATATTCATGAAACACCGCTAACTCTAGTTGGCTTTTGTCTACCTGTCAAATTTTGACAGGTATACAATACACTCTTAGAAGGCCGGGATCAAATTTTTGATCCTTTTTCGGGATCATTTTATTTTGATCCTTTAAGGATCACTTTTGATCCTTTTGCGGATCAATATATACAAATGGATCAAATTCACAAGGATCATTTTTGATCCTTTTTTAGGATCATTTTATTTTTATCCTTTTTGATTACAATATCAAAGTTTTGATCCGTATTTCTGGTTTACTTTGATACGGAAAGGATGAGCTCATATTTGATACTGCGTTTGATTCCAACGTATCTTTTGTTTCATATTTGAGTACAACCCAATATCCACTACACAGCGGGGAATGTATACAATGGTGTAACATATATAAATACGTTGATATCATCACACAGTCCGGCGTGGTCGAGTGGTTAGAGCGCTGGTCATACCTGCTGGTAATTACCAGCAGGTATGAGTGCGGCGTGGGTTCAAACCCTGCTAGCGTCACTTCAGTGTGATGTTTTTTGCAGGTCTTTTTTATAAGAAATATTTGATCCTTTTTCGGATCAAAAATTTTGATCCTTTTTTTGGGATCACTTTGATCCTTAAAGGATAAGCTCATATTTGATACCTAAAAAGGATCAAAATTGATCCTTTTTGTCTCATATTTGATACTTTCTTTCTAAGAGTGTAGGTTAGCAGGCAACTAGAGTTAGGAGTCATGAATATGAGCCCTGAAGACTTTCATATATCACTTCGCGCCAGTAATATGCATAAAAAAGGAGGTATTAGCCATGAATACATTTTTGAGATTAAGACATTAATTTCTTTCTTGAAGAAACATATATGATTCTAATTGTGCTAATAAAGCGCATACCATACGTAAAATAGTTACACTGATTTTTGTGTATTTCAAACCATTACCGAATGATATCATGTACAATATCTTACTATCCGTTAATCACTGCAGCTTATGAGGACGACCAGGCGGCAAAGCCGGTCAGTATTTACCTGTCAACGCAGTTAAGTGGTTGTAGTTGTTCCTTTAAGCTTATAAATAATTCATTAAGTAGTAAATCATCTTTTTGTTTTAAGCACTTCAATGATAGTGTTCTGAAATGTTTTAAAGATTAGACTTAGGACATAAAACTCCATAGAACTGAGAAAAAACTGTTTGACCTAGCTTGTGAGCTGATCTGGTAATTTGTTCAACGTATTTTTTAGAAAGTATACTTTTGCAATTCGTCTTTTGTCCTGTATATCATATGCTCCATGTTTAGTAAACAATATCATATCTATTATGCTACACATACACTTCATTAGTAGGGAAGACACTTAATAAAATACCATTTATAAGTGGTTGGGTTGTTCATTGTGAGACAAGAGCGTCGAATCAAATACACAGTAATTTTTTTTTTGATTTTCGGCGTCGTTAATTATTTTCATTCCAAAACGTATAAATGGCAACATTAAAGATTGCCAACAAATCTTAATAATTGGCTCTAACTTCTTAGAGTAATATATTTCAGGCAAAATAGCGCTTGCTTTAATAAGTGAGTGAGCGCATTAAAAGTTAAAAACCATTGGATGAAAACAATTATAAACAGTTTCTAAAGTAAACTCTCTCTTAAAGCAATGACTTCAAGATATATCGACTTGCCCCGTATAAAATATAATTATTTACACTCACATTTAGACACAAAAATATCCAAGAATTTTGATGTGATCAAAAAAAATATGACCATATCAAATTCTTGGCTTACACACGTGTTCAACTGACTTCAAAATATTTTGGTTCTTTATTCATTTCTTAGTTGATTTAAGAAAAATATCATAAAAGGTTACACTATATTCATGAAGATATCGTACGATAGTTCCCGATTGTTTTATCTCTTTTCTTGATTTGTGAAAGGGTTTGTTTTTTATATTTTATTACCACTTAGTATTAACATATGGAACATGCGGAGTTTGTCTATATTGTTAGTAATGTTGCTTTAAACCTTCGCAAAAGCGAAAAAAGGTCTTTTGACAATCAAAAAAACTACCATACGATATTGTCATGAATAAAGTTTAGCCTTTTCTGAAATCTTTAAACAATTATCCCAAAAGCTGTTGTATTAAAGAAAATTCCATTCTTTTCACACAACCACAGTGACCTTTTAATTGGTTTATAGGATAAATTTCCCCAATATACACATTTGTCATCTCCAACAAGCCTAGTAGTTGCAACAATTAACAAAGGTCGCCCTTAAACAATGTCACAATTTGTCTGTAAATATCTATGATATTGTAAAAAAAGATATCGCATTAATTTTGTCTGTAGGATAATTATGCAACACTATGAGTTGTTTGTTTGTTTGTTTGTTTTTTCCTTGGTATGGCGTAATAAGTTTTTTAAAACTAATTTAGTTATAGATCATAAAATTGATCCAAACATCATCAGGAATATTTATGTCAGTATATATATTTCTTCAAAATTCCGATGTATTAAACTAAAGAAGAGAATTCACGTTATATAATGAAATGAAACTTTTTTTGACTTCAAGCAAAAAAAACCCAGCTTTTTCGTTTGACCATACAAGCATTGTTTTTCATCATACGTTTGAATGAGCACATGTTTTAATTAAAAATGTCAGAAACGTTACCAAAACGTTACATCAAAATGTAACAAACGTTACCAAACAAAAATGAATCTTAAGAAATCCTGTTCTACCACTTTTGTGACAACATGTTACCTATCATCTGCGTAAAGCACAGTACAAAATTCGGTTATACGTCAGAGAATTTTACTTTTAAGTCATTTAGAGCAGAAATATTTCCGTAAGATGTCACAAGCGTTATCGAACATTACATGAACTTTATTCAAAATTTTGGCAATTAATTACATTTTTAAGCTCCTACATGTCTTGACTCCTCCAATGAGCACTGTTATAATCAACATACTGGTAAATGGAATGTTTTGTACTAGGCTCTGGAGCCATTTTGGTCGCAAACGTTAGATCATTTCATTTCTAAAAAAATGTGCATGGTTGTCCATTGCAAAATTAATCCAAATGATGAGTAATGTAGACTTTACGTTCAAAATTTGAACGAGATATTCTTTCAAAAGATTGAGTGACCAACGACATAAGAATTTATCATTTTGATCTTGCTTATCTGTGAAGAAGTAATATTCTTTGACAGTATTTTGGAATCAGTTGAACGATATACTTTAATTATTTTCTAAAATTGAATTCTGCAAATGTAAGGGCAATTAATGGTCTGGTTTTTCTAGTGGTTTTTCCTCCACGGTTGGTTGATTGGCACTGTTTGTTTGAACTTTAGTAGCAGAGTTTGTAACCTCTTCATCAATATGAAGTTCATTTGTGACGTCATTTCCTCCTGTGGCGCCTTCTACTGAATTCCTCCTTTCCTCCGGTACACTGATTGGTTGTTCTCTTGACCCTGGCCTACTTGTGCTGCTATTTTCGTCTTCTTCAAGTAAAGGAGTATGAAGATTGAGTTGACCTTTCACCTCTGCAAAAGAAAATTTCATGACATATTTGAAATCGTCTTGCCAAATGTCGAAATGTGTATCTTATACAAGCATTTTATTCTTATACAATCAAAACGTAAATCCCTTTAATCCATATGAATTCAAGACATCAATGAAGAATATGTTTGAGTTACCTTTTAAATTTCCTCATGATTTTTTTTAAATCCTAAACTCTTATTTTGGTATTTAAGATACTCCGAGGAAACACTAAAATATGTGACAGGGATATGCAGCAGCATTAATGACGACGTTTTTAAATCTCCTCTTACCAATTGTCCCCCTTTTAATTTTCCATTTTTCTCACCTAATAATCAAAAATTGAAATGCTTCCTTATTAAATGACCTTATTCTCTGAAACATATGATATGCTCTCACTGAGTGACTCATTTTTTCCCCACAAAAATACATCCTTGCAAAATTAATACTTAAAAATCGTTATCATTAAATGCAATGACCACACTTTTTTGGTGTTAATTATAAATGTTAATTATAAAAGGTCCTAGTATGGAAACGTTATGCAGTATTGGGCAATCTGATGTATATTTGTGAGTGATTTTACAATACTTATGCAATGATAATGTATATGCGTGAATGGTATCATATCATCACTATGTATTACATAAAAAGATAATTTGGGCATAACAGAGACGTCATTGTTTAAAAATTGTTTACTATCAAATTTTAGTGCATCACTAAAAGACACACATTTTCTCAAATATGGAAGATTTAACCTAAAAACCCATGTTTTTATAATCCTTGCCATATAATCCTCTATTTGGAGGTTCTCACTGAAAGACCCCTTTTTTGTATTTATGTTATAGTCTGTCACTGAAAGACTCCTACTTTAAGGTCGTTGCTTCACATCCCTGTCACTTTTAAATGTGAGTGTCTTGGAAGATATATTTTACTTGTATATTGGATACAAAACGCAGGCCATTGTTATTATTATTGTTATTATTGGTGAAAGTGTTATCAATACACTTCCTCAGTGCACTACGGTTGATAAAGCAATATGAACCATATTACGTAACCCACCTGTGGCAGCCACCTGTTTCCATTTTCCTTTGTTATATTTCAGTGTGTCAATCCATACTCTTGGGCATCGGATCGGTATCGAAGGTTGACGCGTCAAGCTTATACGCGCTGGGCTGGAAGGCGGTCGGGCGGGTACTACAACGCTAGATTTGTTTCCCTGTATGGTGATGTAATAAAGTCAGAATTGAGTATTCAAAAAAGTGGAAATGCTTATATGTAAAATTGTGATTCATGAAATACAAAACGTAACACAATTTATTTTACCTATAAAATAACTCTACTGCAAAGCAGCTTACGGAGATGCGTTCATCTGTATTTACACTCCCGTGTAAAATGCCCCTCTATTAAGGCTACAGTCCCTAAAAACGTCTCGCTCGGCTGAATGTCATGTTCACTGCAAGTTTTTACCTACTTACACCTATCAGAATTTCGCAATTTTTGGCGTGCATATTGAATAGAGTCTCTATTTTATACATTATTCTTTACTAGTGATTTCACGTCCATTATCAAGGTCAAAATGAAGCCTAAAGACTACTTCGAAAAAGTTGACCCTTTTTCGCCGAAACCTAATAATTTCATGATGTTCGAACAATTCGACTGGTTTCAAATTTTACCAGATTGTAGGCTTGATACTTCTTATTGGATTACAAACAATATTTTATAAATATGCTGTGTTGATTTTGAATGATAATGTAACAAACCCGCGTTGTTTTGCCCGAAAAACCGGACGTGAATTACGACTCTGAGTTCGCCCTGTTTGAGCTGTGAATTGCCTGTTTTAAGTATCTACATTATCTACATTTTGTCTGATATACGCATTCGCATAATTTACTTACAAATTGAGCATTCCAATGAGGCAAAAATTGCAATTTTTATGTAAACAAAAGAAAAATACGGCATTCTAATGTTTATGTTTTAGATTTTAGTTCACGATCTCAACGCTGCCTTTATAGCTCAGCGGTAGATCCCTCGCTTCGTAATGCATGACTAACCCCTGCCATAATCTATGGTTCGAGTCCCCGCAAATACAGTGGAAACTATTTATCTTTTCATGATTAAAAAAAAGTTAGGATTCACATTTTCCTGAGCAGATGGATTCCCTTTACCCTTAACGCAGAAAAAACACTGTGCATACAATGACACATAACAAAGTTGAGCAAATCTTCATCACGTTGGTTTATGAATTTAATTTAAAATCATTGTTTTTGTCGAACAACTCAAGATGAACATAATAGATATTATTATTTCCACGATTGCACCTTTTTGAAAATAGAGTTAGTAATGATAGCCCGTTTTGCGAAACAACCTCTATAACTTTTTCAATTTGGAGTATTTGATGATGGAGAGATTGAAATTTCAAAATCATCTAGTGCATACATGGTTATCTAAATTTAAAAATATAATCATTCAATATATGCCGTGATATACTTGACTTCAACTATACATTACGCCCTCCACAATAAACCTGAATATACCGACCATCGAACATTAAAGATAAATGTGCAGGTTTAAAAAGATAATTGCTGTCACTTTTTTAAATAGCACTGTAAACATATATATGACATGTATTTTATCAATACTGAGAACATTGCCAAAAATGTAACAATGATTAGAATATTAAATATGCATACGCATAAATAATCATAAACGATTTTAGAAAGAAACAGTTCAAAATACACAAAAAGGCTTGCTGGCAAACGGAAGAAAAGAAGCATTAATCAAGAATGGGCTGACACCTGTTTTATATACACTTCACATGAATACAAAACACAATGCTATGAATTGTAACAGATTGGGGACAAGAGATTTTTCGACATGTTATCAAGAGCGTAATTAGTGAACAACAAAACATACAGGATGCAACGATATTCAAAATAGGGTCAGGAAATAGTGAATGAGTTCTAAATGAGAACAGAGAAATTGAAATGTGTGACTCAGACCCAGGGGAGGGGGGTTCTCACATTAGGTTAATAAATGGTTGTGTGCCACGGTTTGGGGGTATAATTTCGCCATTTTAGGTATATCGATTGGTGGATTTTTGTCACAGATGTAATGCACCCCAATGGAAAAATTGAGTGTGTTTTGGGAAAATTGTCTTAAAAAGCGCCCAATTTGGTCCAAATTGGGTGTTTTTTGCGGGAAAATGGTATGGTAAAGGGTTGCAAAATTGCCTTTTTTTAGGTATAGAGAACGGTCCTCCCCGGGGACTCAGCACATCGAAATCAATCAGATTTCGAAAGCTGAGTGAATGACTTATGGGGACTATGATATGGTCAAATACAAAAATGATATTTCATTTATAAATTCGACCAAATAGCTTTGATACACATATCCTTAACCATGTTAACCAGATAGTTGGTATCAATAGGATTGGATACAAGTATGTCTATGATGAATTTGACCAAGTATTCGAATGTCATGAAATGACATACACAATTGTTGACAACTGAGTGGTTTCGATGGACTGGGTCACAAATTCTCATTTCAATATTTTTTTTATTTAGAACTCATTTCCTATCTCCTGACCCTTCTTTGATCGTCGTTACATCCTTTTCCCTTTCTCTCTTTCATGAATTATACGGTTTTCAAACGCAGAGTCGTTTAAACCTTTCTAAACAATTCTTTTGTTGTTGTTTATTCTATATATCTTTTATGGGCACATGCTTTGGTGTTTTAATGATTTTAATAAAAGTTGTTTCGTTTTGAATATGAATGATAAACCCATGCAGCAAAGTAAATACATTAATGCTTAGAGTCTACATGTCATTATAATCGCCTGAAGGAGGTTAATAGGACAAATCTACGAAGCTTTATTTCATTTCGGGTTGCGACTTGCGGGTTTCGAGACGAAATTTCGACTTCAAAATGTCACATCATGAATTTGTAACCCGAAATTTCGACACATTGTAACCCGAAATATCGGGCCGCAACACGAAATAATTCTTGAAATTGATGTAGTCGCCCGTCCTATTAATTTTCTGAGTTGAAGTGGATGAGAAATCAATCATTCGATTAGTTTATTGGGGCCATATTTCACCATAGACATATTTGGATTAGTAAGACCACATTTTTCATCATGAAATGATAAGTTTTTAATTTTAAATTAATACTTATAAGTATGCGAATTGGCTTTAAAACTTATTTAACCTTCGAACCATTTTCAGATATTAAATTAAGGTCATTTCTTACTTTTTTAAACAAATTTTATTCCATCTTATGCAAATAAACCCCCAATCTACCGAACTATTCTTAAACTTACGGGTATAAACTGTCTCGGGATAAGATTGAACGGGTATGAGGTGTCTTGGATTTTGTCCATCCAAGGGGGGGGGGGGGCTTATTTTTTGGTGACCGTATATAAGTACTGTTTGTTGTTAGCATCATTGACAAACGATAAGCATTAACTGACTTATTTTGGAACTTCGAAAATACTTGCAGAAAAAATACGAAAAATCATCCAAAGTTGGAGTGTCACCTGCTTTATCACACATATTAGACACACTGATGAATGCGATACGTGAATTCTAGACCACAAGCTATGAATAGTTACCCCGGGGACCGCTCGCATACTAAAGTGGAACTCATGTTCGTCACAGCACCTCAAAATTGAACTCTAAATCGCGTAACTGATGACAGCAAATTGTACCCTAAATGACCTAAGATGATGTAAAATCGCACCCAAAATGGCACAACGGCGTAAGATTGGAAACGTTTGTATTACAAATTAGGTAGGTTATTAAAAGTAAAAAATTAAAGGTTTTCCTTCATTAACATGAAGTCAATACTTAATTCTCGTTTCTTAAATGTTTTTATGCAAAACATGTACAGCAGGATACTCAGCCAGATAATGCTGTGTGAAAGTGACCCCCAGCGACAAAGGTAGCTTGAATTCATAACCCTAAATGGCGTGAATTATGATAATAATTACCTCTTTTTGAAAAAGCGTAGACACCATGATCTTTAATCTGTCACTCAATATAAATGACACTTTTTTACTACTCCTGTCACCGAAAAACCCCATGTGTCAGGTGTTTGGTGACACTAGCACGACACTCTTATATACGAGCTCCTCAAAAATTTACAATTGCCAATTTGAATAAAACTTTTAAACAGAAATCGGACACAGAGAAAAATATTAGAAGATGGAATAACTTCATTACATTACAGCTATTACATGCACACACGGAATACATTTCCCTTGCACCTTAAACCATAAAATAATGTTATATTGTCAACTGCCGTTTTATTAAGAAAAAGAAAGAGACATATACTCTATAAATCTTGAAGTATGTAACAAGCAGCCGATTAACGCACAAAAACCAATATGACTATACGGGGAAGTAAATTAGTCCGCATGTTTCGAAACATCTATACGTACCCAATATTACTGAATATTCAAATAAACCTATGATAACGGTTTGTCCATGTGGTAGCAACAAAATTAACCCAAAATAATACCAAAATCGTGAAGATTTCATGTAAGAAAATATTAATACGCAGTAATTTGGTCTTAATCAATCCTGATCAATCATTACTAGTCTCTTACACAATATAAAACCACCACTTCACAATGTTGTGGAATACAAGGGATATGCTATGGATCTCGTAACAGAGTCTGATTGCTTGTTGCATACTTCAAGGTTTATAGAGTATAGAATAATAAGAATGATCTACCTCATAAGCTGGAACACTTGCAGTTCTAGGCGCATTTGACATACTAGAGGGCCGTGCTGTGGGTATGGAATTCCTTTTACCCTTGAAGGACCCATCAGAAGGCTCTTGTGGTGGTAATTCCTTCAATATCTTGTCAACCATATCACAACACACTACCATACTTGGCTCCACAATAAAGTCAATGAATCCTGGAAAACATGTTACGTAATAAAATATATATTACATGAAAGAAGATATCAAGACCTTCATGTCTTACTTCCAATGTTCCAATGGGTTTTTCTGCACAGGTTGTAATGAACGATGAGAGCACATTTATCAGCCTTCAGTCACAATGAATATACCGTATCATATATGTTTTTCAATAGTATCATTCATGGCAACTTGTACAATTTTTTTTTTCTTCTTCTTCTTTTTCTTTGTCTTCTTCTTCTGCTTCTTCTTTTCTTCATTTTTCATTCATCATTTTGCTTCTTTTCTTCTTCTTTTTCTTCTTCACCTTCACCTTGTTTAGGCTTTCACCTTCACCTTTTTTAGGCTTTCGCCAAGGAAACCCAACTTGGTACTTGGTACCAAGTAAGCTGAAAGAAGCTTATCTTTAACAGGGCTCCAATATGTTTTTTTAATTCAGTTTTGAATGCAGGAGGAAGACCGGAGCACCCGGAGAAAAACCTGCGGAAGCGAGCATGGACTGAAAACCAAATGCACATAAAGCGCCGAGCGCGGGACTCGAACCCGTGAACTCATTGGTGCAAGGCGAGGTAACTACCGCTGCGCCAACCCGCTACCCCCATCTTCTTCTTCATCATTTTCCTTCTTCGTCATGTTTCTTTTTTTTCTTCATTTTGCTTTCTTTTCTTCTTCTTCTTCCTTTTTTCTCTTCTTTCCTTTTCTTCACAAAACTAATTTTGAATTCTAGACTAACCTATCTGCGATTCGGCTATCATCGTAGTCGCCCTATCACACAACGGGGAACATGGAAGTCCTAATTCCTTTTCTCTATCGCCCTAAAAACGAATAAATTGCCAACAAAAATGATTTTTAACTTAAATTCAATAGAATAAAGAAGTCAACGTGTGTAGTTATTTATCTCTTAAAACAAGTCATTCTATAAAATATGTGTCATTGATCGTTTTCTACAAAATGCAGATAAATTAGTAAGGTTCTATTATTTACGCATTTATTCTTTGTTGATTGAAAGATACTATGTTATGGGGGAAAACCCGTCATCTCTTCTATCATTTTTGTTCTTTGTATGCTTCTCGTCTATGTTTGTAATAGATAATGTATTTACGGAATTCAGAAAAAATGATAAAGATCGGCTTGTATTATATATGTGGCTGTCCAGCCCGTATGAGCCGTAAATGCCAGAAACTTCATTTTGCGCTACAGGTGAAAATAAATGTCGTAGGTCGTAATTTGCCGAAATTAATTTTGGACAGTTTCACAATCCTTGTGCTTATTACAAAATACCAGCAAAGTTTCATTTCAAGAAAATGATTGGAAATGTGAAATAAATCTGCATATTTTTAAGACAATCAACAGAAAATACAGGACTTACTGATCTTTGAACGCGTTGATCTCAGTTATACGTTTTACTTTCTGGCAACCTTTGACGGACCATAACTTGACTTCTGAAAATCGTGTGAAGTTTATTAAGGTGTCATTTTAATCCCTAAATCATGGTCTTTGCAAATAATTAAAAACGTGAAAATGACAAGAGGTGGTATTTACGGCAGCGAAATCATGTATTCTTAAATCTTCGTTGTTGTATAATAATTGTGTTAATTTTTTTCTTCGTTTATCGACTTATATCGTATCAGCACACACGTTCACTAGGACGCTGTAATGTCACCTTTTTAGTTTAGACTGTTTGCGCATCCCATATCAGTACGCGTACGCGACCTCTATGTTCCTGAACAATCAAAATGGATAATGAATATAAGTAGTTTATTAACAAAATTATA
>JXSR01S000092.1:98132-122410 GCA_000969725.1 Ophiothrix spiculata
AGCGGAAAGTCGCGATTTTGAACAAATGGCTGCTAAATAAAAATATGATGAATAATCAAATTTAGCACAAAAATAGCATATATACATAAGTGTTAAACTATAACCCGAGTTCCGAAGGTCAATTATTCCGGAAAGTGCAATTATTCACGGTTAATTGTTCATCGCATTTTGCCATCTTACACTATATTAATCAGTTACTTTTAAATCAATTTCTGACACTTTTTATTCCAGATTTTGTGTGGACTGCCTTATATTTCGATCTCTGAATGAAGATTGGAGAAAGAACGTATGACATATTGTATTATCATTCGAAAGCTGAGATTATAGAGAATTATAATATGTCACAAATTCATTTTTGAAAATCGAGACTTTCCACTCATTTTGCCAGAGCACCCCTCAAATGCTTATATGTGTTTGCAATGATACATCAATAGGTAACATGTACGATGTAGGCAACCAAAAAAATGAATTTAATTTTTGCAGTCATTCCCAGGGAACATATGGGAGATCAAGAGTCTGGAACTGCGGCAGAACAAATCCATTAAGTTCTTAAATTACCCATATACTCGTATATATCATGAACTATATCTTTTGAACACATTTTAAATATCCATTGCAAGACTTGTCAGTAACGGGTGATTTCAAACCGAGAAACATATTTGAACCGGGTCTGACCTCACAAGATGTGTTAAAGTGACAGATAAATATGATACGTAATTCATCTAAAAACTTACTCATATTTTTATTACAAGGTTTACAAGAGAAAATGAATTTGCTTACGCGACAACATTTTCACGTAAGTATTATTTAATGTTCAGAACAAAAAATATTCCAGGCCGTTAATGATTTGTAAAGTCGTTATATCAGGCACGTAAAGGTTATTATATTATGCACAAATATGAAATTAAACAATTATCATGTTTGAGATTGACCCATTCGTAAACTTTGGATTTAAACTGGCCTACTGTCGCCATTGTTCTTGCTGAACTTTGACCAGCATCTTTTTGAAACAATTATCACTTCAATTTTGCAATTAGTTATCATTGCTTTGTTTTTGATAAGTGATTGTAATATGATTCCTGCATTAAAGGTTTTACAAGTTGCACACCTATCTAAACCCGCTTGCAATCTCAAGTAATTTTGCATGATGGTGTATGAATCGTATTCATTGAACAAGATTATTAATAAATGATGAATAAAGCGGCCTCGAAAAGTGTGTGACAGCCCTTAAGCATGAATTTAGCTACCTATATGGCATGCAGGATATTATAAGAAAGCAGATAGAGTGTTTATTTGCGATGTAAATCTCTAACCCCGTTTTGACGCCAGTAATTGACACCTTCTGATACTTAAAGGTGTACAAGTAGTCAATCAAGGGGTATTTTGAACTCAATTTGACGCTCTGAGAAATTGAAAAATAAGACATATTCTGTCATACTCTCAAATTGAAAATGCAGTAATTTTCCTTTATATGTGTGTAAACTGAGAATTGTATTTTTGGTGCTATATTTAATAAGAAATACAGCCGTACTTGTCGATTTATTGTTGTTCGTTTTGGTAAACAGCGTTTTCATCAAACATATTGTCAATAAATTTAAATATATTGTTTGCTCAAATTTACAAAAATAACTGTAAAAAGTAATGCATATATATATATATATATAGTGTAGTGTCTGAAATATCATGTGAAAAAAGAAGGATTGATATGTTGCGATCAATTCAGCAATCAATAGATATAAGGGGTGCACCATTAGATTTCCAGGGGGAGCAGGAAGTTTTTGGAAAAAAATTCCCCCTCCACAGGCAGAAGAAACAAATCCCCCCCTGAACATGGAATAGGCAGAAAAACAGTAATTTCTAGGGGAAAAAATTCGCTCCCGAATGAGGCGCGACAAAAAATTAAACCCCGAACCCAACTTCGGGTTAATTACTTCGCATCAATTAGACAATTCCAAGGTGCAAAACGTATCATTGAATATCAATGAAATCAGTACTTCTACTGTAAGACACAATGAGGCTATTCTTATTATTGAACAAAGAGAGTATTCAAGTTCGTTACTTTCTTACTATACCTTATTCAAGTTGCTTTATATTAGTGCTTTTTTATATATTATAATTTGAGCCATGTCCCTTAGTATGATATGTGCACATGGTGTTAATAAAAAAACATGTTTTGTATTTAAACAGTGTTAAAAACATTTCGCAAATCTCTGTTTCCAAATATGTACTTTGCTTTAAGTTTGATTTCAAATATATAGGAATTTCATTGGGCTAATAATATTTTTAAACACCCTGTACATACCAAAAAAATCAAAAAAAACAATACATTACAACAATCATAATGATAGATCCGGTACTACCGTACTACCGTTCCGGTAATGTTTCTTGAACCCGTTGATACTTAAAAGCATTCTATTTTTACTTTGCTATGTGTAAGCTGTTTTATTAAAAAATAAATTGATATAAATTTACATGAATCTACAATAAAGGTGAAGGAGAGAACAGAGCAATGTACTATCAGTTATCTGGCGGCAAATTGATCACGTGCTACAGAACTGTCAGCTTCACTTGTCAGAGACTTATTTATATGATTGTTTTTACGCAAATTATGAGTCATATATATATATATATATTATTGTTAAATGTAAATATTTATCCAACTAGATGAAAATTACTATAGATAGATAATGTATCCATATGTATGCTTGTCATCTGTTATTTATGCCTAGTATAAATCAAAACTATGAATATGTCTTTAGGCACGGTTTCAAATTCATGACGAAAGCTTTTGAGTCATACGAAAGGGCTTGACACAATTGTCTTGCATCATGGTACAGAAAAATATTATGTCATGATTAAAGATGGATGCGGTATAGTGTATTGAACGATGCAGACAAAATTTCGTCAGGGCCTCTTCCCAGGGGGGTTCTCACATTAGGTTGATATACGGGTATGTGCCACGGTTTTGGGTTACAATTTCGCCATTTTAGGTATATCGATGGGTGGGTTTTTGTCACAGACCTAATGCGCCCAAATGGAAAAATTTGGTGTTTTGGGGGGGAAATTGTCTTAAAAAGTGACCAATTTGTCCCAAATTGGGTGTTTTTTGCGGAAAAATGGTATGGTGAAGGGTTGCAAAATTGTCTTTTTTTAGGTATAGAGAACGATCCATATCGCAAAGTCTGCGTGGCACACCCCCGTACAATTTTTTTTGAGACCCCCCCTCTTGCATTATAATGACTACTTCAAAGGAGCTAGTTATGCGTTTCTCCTAATATTTTAGTGTCATGCCTCAAAATACATTTCGTCATGGTTCTTGCGTCAAACCTTTCCGAATGTCGGAAGACAATCCGTCATGAATTGGGAACAATGCCTTAAAGTTGAGTTCATTAGAAAAAAACCCGTTGCTTTACAAGTTAACAAGCAGTTCGTGCAAAAACCAAAATAAAGTAGGTATTTAACTAAAGGTCTAATTTCAGTTCAATCCAATCCCATGTTAAACGGTTGTATTTACATATACCTGATATAGTAGATACTGCCTTTGGTCTTGAAAACATGTAATCATCGACTTGTTATTTTTCGTGAATCTTCCAATGTTAAAAGACAGCCAATTGCACATATTTGAAATGCAAATACCGCATTTCGTCTTTTTAATGCATGACATATATCAAAGAACACAGTGCAGGTGTTTTTGGAGCTGAGAAAGTAATTTGTAAATATTATCCTGGGAATTTTATGTAAATGTTTGGCATAATTGTGCATGTTTGATACCATTATTACTCCTTTTTTCACTTGGTACCATCTTTTTAACTAAGTCGAGAGCAAAGTTGTAAAATATGTATAGAGAGATTCAGAAAATCAAATCCTTCTCAACATTCAGAAAAAGATGACGTGAAATTTGCAATTATATGGGCTGTAATCGACTTACTACTAAGTTTTCAAAAATACTACTAAGTTTATAATTTTAGGTATTGATTAGTCGTTTTGATTTACTTTGAATATGTTATTACAGTGCAGGATAACACTGTTCTTTAATCGTAATTATGAAACATCACAGCTTTGGTGATTGTTATACGATGACCTTATTTTTGATGTTCTGATTATTAACGTTCATATATTCTGAACAAAGTTGAAAAAATCTTTAACATTTTGAGATTCAATCAATATTTCTTACAATTCGTTAAAACCTATAAGTGCATGTTCTAATTCAAGGTATATATTTCTGACATCTCTGAAATTAAAGAGATTGTCCATGATATTCAAGCAACTTAAAAAGTATTTAGAAACATTAATTTCTAAAGGAAATATTTACTGAATAGTGCTAAACATTTAAAGTCAAACATTGACATAATTCTTTTAGAAAAATTGGGTTTTTAGCCGTGTTTTTCTTTCTTGACCTTATCTAAATCGCTTCTCTACCTTTTATTTTTGGTTATTTTTACACAATATCAGTTTTGGACAATTACCAGGCACATTTGTCTTTGTATTTTGAGTTTGTCCTTGAAATTGAGCTAAATTACAATATCTATCAGACTGAATTTGACACGGTATTAAGGCGAATCACCACAGCTGTGTAACTCAGTGGTCAATTGTAGTTTATGGCTGACTTGGAAGGATTTGTCTCTTATTTCAACGTTTCTTAGTTTTCAAGGAAACAATCATAGTGGTACGTTTGTATGTTCAATCTTGATGTTCCTATAACATATATTCTGAACAAAGTTGAAAAAATCTTAAACATTTTGAGATTCAATCAATTTTTCTTACAATTCGTAAAATTGTAAGTTATAAGTTCATGTTTTAATTCAAGGGATATATTTCTGACATCTCTGAAATTAAAGAGATTGTCCATGATATTTAAACAACTTAAAAAGTATTCTGAAACATTAATTTATAGAGGAAATATTTACTGAATAGTGCTAAACATTTAAAGTCAAACATTGACATAATTCTTTTAGAAAAATGGGTTTGTTAGCCGTGTTTTTCTTTCTTGACCTTATTTAAATCGCTTCCCTATCTTTTATTTTGGTTATTTTTACACAATATCAGTTTTGGACAATTACCAGGCGCATTTGTCTTTGTATTTTGAGTTTTTCCTTGAAATTGACCTAAATTGTAATATCTATCAGATTAAATGGATTTGTCTCTAATTTCAACGTTTCTTAGTTTTCAAGGAAACAATCACAGTGGTACGTTTGTATGTTCAGTCTTGCTGTTCCTATAGCACCAACAAAAATATTGTTATGAGCGAGAAAAGTGAAATTTAGAAATCAGGATGAGGAAAACTCTTACATTTCATTACATTTCATTTGTGTGTGCTTTCATATCCGTTAAAAACCAATGTTTTAAACTGAACGACTGTTAAGAAAGGGTATAAAAAGGACACTCATGTTTCGCTAACGTACAGTGGCGTAGCCAGGTTTCCGAAACTGTCGTTCGTCTTCGATATGAAGACGAACCGACAGAATTGTAGGCCCCTAGTGGTTTTTTTAGCTATTTGACACACTGCAGGAAGGTTAATTGAAACTTTTGGATTTATGTAGTTATAATAGTGCCAAAATGCTGTGAAAATCATCTATATGATGTAGTTTTTGTAGAAACCGACATTGGCAGGCGGCCTACTGCCATTCGGACCGATCGACTGTTTATGCAGCATCGCCGCCCGGCCTGCGCCGGTCGGCTCAACTTTACCAAAGGGCGCTTTTTAACCGACGGACGGTCAGTAATGGGGGGAGAGGGGGGCACTGCCCCCGGTCCCTCTCTAGCTACGCAACTGCTGACGTATGTGTTTCTTGCTAAACTGACATTAAACATTACATCACCGATGCACAGCGATATTCAAACAGCCAATATACTTGTTGGCAAACCTTGCAATAATTTCTAGGTCTGGTGCTTATCCGGAGTTTGTCGAGCATTCACGGCGACATCCGATGAGTTTGTGGCTTTCCTTGAGTAAAACGAACACTTCGTATTTATTCATACATCTTGATCACAGTTTACTAAACAGAAATATTTTTCAAATAATGACAATCGACCGAAATTTGAGTGAATTCTGACTCTTTGAAACATAGGTTTTTGTCGAATGATTATTTTTTATGAAAAATGAAATCACGTTTTTGAACTGAAATAGTATTTTTTTGCTAGTTTTGTGGCACAATCTGCTAGTTTTCTAGTGTGGACTATACTTTAACAAACACGTTTGGAGCTATGGCAAATGCCAACTCATCTCTGGCTTTACCAACTTTGCTCGAATATAACAGGACTTTCAACGCCTTTTTCGGAATTTCAAGTAACTGCAGAGCATCACCGTTATGCGCCGGGGCAACTCCCATAATGCAGTTCAATTTAGCATGCAATTTAGCATCTTTCCCATACAGTGCTAATTTGACGTCGCTGAACATTCAATTAGTTTATTCATGTCCACTAAGCTGTTACTGTGTATTTATGGGAAGCTATAAATCATCCTCTGGATTACTACAAGAATGAATTTGTGAGTGGACGAGTAATTACTATACAAACTTATTGTAGTAAATCAGACCCGTGAAATCGGACGCATGTTTTATTTTGTTCGGGAGGGGCAGTCATATTTGAAATGGATGCAGGTGTAAGGATCGCGCTCCGATAGGCTGGGGCATGCGATGAGTGCACATGCTCAAACAATGAAGGGTCATTGGGCAAGAGCTTGATTATAATTGGCATTCGTTGAGAGAAAAATACAAATATATGAGGTCTTAATGGTCATAAACCGAGGGATCATTGTGAGAGAGCACGATTTTTGGTATTCGGTGAGTGCAATTTGGCATCACTCTGTGAGAGAAAAATATAAAGATTTATGGGGTCTTTGGATGAGAGCACATGCAATTATAAAATAATGGGTCTTTGGGTGTCAGCGATTCTGAAAGGGGTGGAGGGTTATGCCTTACATATGCGTCACCTCCAAAATGGGACTTCCCCTCCCCCCGAGCGACTTGCCAAGCGCTAACCGAGGGACACGATACCAAGGTTAGACAAGCAAATCTGTTCGGAGTGAGCTATACCGTTGGTTTTGATTGTTGTTTGCTCCAGTAAGCAGAAGAGTATTTTGGTACGTCGTCAATAGGCAAATATCGCTGTGCGATGGATGTTTATGCTATTTATGACACAGTTTAGCTAAAATTTAATCTAATAAAACCCTTTATGGTGCATCATTAACATGGAACTCATCCCTCGTACATTTACCTAAACATGTTCGGCTGTCGTAAGGGGTCTTTTTTTTGCAAAAGTGCAAATCACCAAACAACAGGAACTACGCCGCAACAAGACACTTTAACATATTAGCCAACTTTTCAATTGTTTTAAGGTAAAATTATCATTTTCATAGAATAAAAATCCAAATCAAATTTACCTAACACTTTCGTCATCTTTAAAATGCAATAAGAAGTTTCCTTGATTTTTCACAATTGTCAAAATTCCAGTGTTTTTTTCACCTTTTTACGTAAAATAGGGTTAGAGTAAGGTATAAAGTTTACATTTGGGTTGTGGGCATAGGTTAACATTAGGGTTATATTGATGAGCATTGGGTTTTGGGTTAGAGTTTAGGGTTAGGTTACCGCACCGATATATTGCAAGTGAATAAATAAATCCTCTGGAAAAAGCAAGGATTATTCTCGCTGCCTTAGAAAATGTGTTGCATGAGAATGACCCATAAGTAAATCACAGAGATACGAAAACTACTAATTTTTTTGTAAATGCAAGTAATTGGTTTGAAGTCTAATTTCAATGTCAATATTTTAAACCTTTAATAAGACCCAAAAATAACTACACATTTCACACTTCCAATATCAAATTTGGTCATAAATAACAGAAATCATTATATAAACCCAAAAACATATAGTTTCATAAATAAAACATTTTGCTGTTAGTTATCAGTATACGTATTTTTATTTTGTGAAGTACATTTTCATTTTTATCTAAAAAGGTCTTAAAAGCCACTTCACAATAATATTACGAGCATGAACTGGATATTTCATTTTTTTTTTTTGGACTTTTGGAACATTTTATGGTGTATAATTTAATGAACTATATTTTTGTGTATCTTCTACATTTGCCTCGATGCGTTTTAGCTTTGAGTGCACACTGTCCGTAAAAACAGTCATGTTGTTTCTGCTTTCTTGGGCAAGTTCATTTATTAGCTAATTATCTCATTTGATGTGATATTCAAAGTACTGTTTCTTGTAGTGTGCATGCTTTGTTTTGTATTTTTGATCTGCAATACAATTATAATTGATTTAATTAATAAAATGTCCACATATAAATCAAATGATAAATATGCACTAAATAAATTGATCAATAAATCTCGTGATATGATCTTAATTGGTGCATAAATGACAAATGTCTTAAACGTGCGCTCAAATATGCCGCCGTTTGATTAAATATCTGATAATAAAAACATGTGTTAACCATTAAAAAACAAGTTTACCAGGTCAACGAGTGAATTCGGGTTAACTGTATAAAACTTACCTTGAATTTTGAGACTAAATCATATCTAAGCGTAAATAACTCATTTGCTGTGGTTTTTAGAGCGTGACCATCGCTTTCTTCATTAAGTCTGAAAATATCAAACGACCAATCGTCGACACCCTAAAGAGGGGAAAATAGAAAAAGCCATTTAGTTTAATCTTAATTTACATTCTATTTCACGGTTGAGGTGTATACATAAAGTATTAAGGGTTATTTACATATACAAAAACAACAATCAGAAATTCATTTTGGACCTTTTCCTCTTTTTCGATCAAACATGTGTGTAAGTTCTTACACATAAGACGCCAACTAAGGTATATATTCCAGAAAAGTAAACGGCGGGATATATTAAAACAAAATGCCTTTAATCATGAAGCCATGCTATGCTCTTATTTTCTTTGCTTAAATTATACAAATAAAGTTTATCTGCAAATATTCCCCTCCCCCGGAAGTTTTTTTTTTTCCAAGAGCATATTTTTGGGGTGTGTGGTTTTTGTTGCACCATATGCTATATGATCAATCCTGCTTTTTTTTCTGAATTTTCCAAGCAAGATTTTCCATAGAGAATCTACCAATTTATATAAGAAAATTAGTTGCAGATAATTGGGAAATTAGCCTCAACTATAACTTAACTCAAAATAAAAAGAAACAAAGGCCTCTGTTAGCGTCGTTATATCTAATTTCTAAAAAGTCTGTGTGATAATTACCCAATAGCCGAGACGGCTGAAAGATAATTGCCTATATCTGCCCTGATAATGGGTCGCCAAATATATGCCCTACTTTTGCGATTAATATTGAACAGCATTTAATGTGTGTCATGTCACTATGTATTTTCAAGAACAGTTCTGTAGCCAATATTTATTGATGTTATCTAATGAACGAATGTTTGAGATTAAAGACGTTCTTCCTCATGCAACATATAGTACTACATATGGAGAATGTCATCATAGATAATATCGAACCTTTTGAAATATTAAGTGGGTAGTTACTGCTAATTTTGTTTTAATAATTTGAAGTTGGCAAACAAATTTGTAATAACGTTTCTCTAATAATCTATGTCTCTTGATAATATAAAGTTCATATACTTCGCGTTAAGTACGTGTTAAAATGGTCAATTTAATAGGCTAGTTCTTGATTTGTACGCATTAAAAAAAAAATGAAGCATCATTTTATAATGATTGTATTTCTTACAATTAAATCATGCTCGATAAATTGTACAAAAATAATACACATTATGGTAACTTTTTAATGTTTTTGTATAAATTATTGGCTGTAGAAATTCAGGGGCGTAGGATGTAGACATATCGTATTAACCCACTTCTGTGACACCATAATTGGACAAAAGAGTCAGTTCCTGCGTTATGGTATATAATATATATAATGTCATCATACTCCATTTTCATTGCTAGACATGAACAATCCTGGAATGTGAATGAAATTATTTAATCTTTCTCTTCCCGCCATGATTGCTTCTTTTTTGCTTGATAAATCTTATTTAATTGTTTGTTTTTTGTCCTGCCATGCCTGCAATCGGAATGGATTGCAGAATTTTTGATTTTGTATGTTGCCATTTTTTGTTTTGATTAATAAAGATGATTTAATAAATACAAGACCTAATGGATCTGTCCATATGGAATGACCTCATACACATGTGTAATACTAGTAGATCATTAGTCTTGAAAACACCAGCAAATCTTGAAACCCTTTGTTCTAGGAATCATTGCCTTGGAAATACGGTCTTGCCGCTCTCAATGCAATATTATGAATTTTACTAAATATAATGATAGAGAAATGCGTTCATATCTCTATAAAAATATAAAATAACCACCTGTGCGTTGCTTCATAAAACGTTATGCGTTCTTATAAAATAATGTAGTACGTAGTTTGTGAGAAGGAAATTATACAATATGAATACATAGTCATAGTTAACATGAAATGTTTATGCTAAGAGACTAAAATAACTCGACACAGACGTCATGCTGCAAGACATATCATGTAAACTGACTGACAATGAACCAAAGTCGTGGCGGGAACTTTAATTACGAAGAGCTCGTATCCCTTAGGGATTTACGGTTCATGCTTTGAAATGTTTTTGTGAGCTAAATAGACCTCAAATTTAAGAAATAAAACATCTAGACATGTGTCCCAGGTCTGTATCATTTCTTCTGTAATATATCTTTTAAAGTGGAACTAATGATATTTGTGGCATTTGACGATCAGTATTGCGAGATATCGTGACTTAGATCTTGTAAAGGGTTGTCAATACCGATAATTGCTACCAGATGTGCATGACTTTGAATGCAAAAAAGGTAATCTAGATTGTATCGCAGTAAATCCCTTTGCATTTGTTTCATTTCTGCCCTACAAAGTAAAAACGCAGTATGTGTATATATAAAGCATAAAAGATACTTCCATTAAACGTAACATTTCACTTCAATTCATTCCCATGCAAAAAAGTTGTATGTACAGATGATTGATATAGTAGATACTGCCTTTAGTTATGGAAGAGAATTGATCGTCTGCTCATTTGTGCAGGATTTCTTCAAAGGAAAAGGAAATAACTTGAAATGTATCTGCAATGCACATACTGCGTTTTTACTTTGTAGGGTAGATTTAAAGTAACGTAAAATTCTTTTAAGAATGTGTTATTGAGAATTCAGATGCAGATTTCTGACATTTTATTTGTCTAGCATGATTTAATTACAGTATGATATTTACAACAACCCAACTTGGTATTTCAAATCAATATTAAGGTCCTGTTATTAAAGGATGGCAACAATTTGTTGCGGTTAGGTTCGAGCGCTTAACTAATATAATGTGTACAAAAGTAATATGTTAATCAAATATTACAAAGCAATCATGGTCGTAAGAATATAATACTTTTTACCAAAATTAAAAATTCTAGGCGTTCTGGTTATAGTAACTAATAAAAGGGAATTTGAGATATTGCAGCCTCTAGTATGCCCCTTTAAGCGGTAATTTTCAAACTTAAATATTTAAACTAAAACTTCTGTTACGCATTACCAAAGACTTGAACTTCTTGTTATAACATTGTAACGTATTTTAAGGCATAGAAACAGTTGCACAATCCTTATTGGTTCACTTACCATAATTTGTCTGACTTATTTTACCTATACTAATTCAATCTTAAATAATATCATTCGAGCTATAAATAGCACAATGAAATCTGGGGTTCCAAAATATCAGGATTCATTTTGTATAGCATTTCTAGATACGGTATTATTATTCATTAGAAGGTAAAACTAATTATTTATATGACATTTGATGATCAGTCTTGCGAGCTATCTTGAATTAAATCTTGAGCATTAATGTCAGTTAAGGTAATAGACAACATATGTACCTGATGTACCTGATTCTGGTTATCTGCACTTTGTATTTATCTTTTATCTTTTACATGACTTTGCATCATTCATAGCAGATCAAACGCAATGCGCTATGCATGTTTTTAGACACTTTTTATGTGATCACATTAGCTTATTAAGACTAGACTGTTAAGTGATTGCATAAAAGTCTACTGGTCCAAACTATACATACAGTTCACAATAATTATTGTGCATTAATGCTTTTGGCGCGGTTAATTAAAATTGATACCATACGCCATGCGAAAAGACTGGACCAGATTATGACATAATTTCTACAGAGAATAGGCGTCTGATTCGTTAGTTCTGGTTGCTGTATAATCTGACCCTGATGACCAGCATCTCTGGACCAGCTGCACCTTCCATAGTGACATCTCGTACTTACTTTGCTAGATTTTAGGCAATAATTCTAGTTTTTCAACAGTAATTTAGAATTTTTTTTTCAAAAACTCAGTTGGTCAAATAACTAGTGGAATGCTAGATTTAAAAAAAAACTCCATTGAATAACACTTGTGACGAAATTATTTTACCTCCAAATATGTAGAAGTCGGACAGTCTTGTCCTTATTGTGATGGGTAAGGTTCGCTGCCCTTCAGAAACTCTATTCAATAACAATTGAAAAAGAACTTTCAAACATTCTCTAAGTTCAAGAAATGTGCATGTTTGTAACAATTTCTCTTATTGTGTGTATTTTGCTCATACTGTTAATGATCACCGACCGAAGAAATAATTTTGAATTCCATATGGGTCAAATTTAGGTCTTATTTCATTCATAAATGTGCAATGTATGCTGATGACACATCACTTTTAGTTAGTTCAACAGATGCTTCAACTTTTAAACTGAATATATACACTTCAGATATTTTGAGATTGTATACTTGCCTTAAATATTTCTATTAGACGTGGTGGTAACGTAGGACCAGTAAGACCCGAGGCTCTTCTAAACATTCTGTGATTAAACAACAGAAATATTACATGTTCTTAGTTATGATGGTGATATATATCAACGTCATTTAAAAACCTACCGTATTTTGTTCACTCGTTATTTTAAACAGTAAAATATTCCTCTTATAAAAATGATAATATTATGTTAGTGGAACATAAGTTGGGAGTTTTTTGTAAAACTACAATAAGAACCCTATTAAAAAAAACCTTTGTTATTTATTGCTTACTATTAAGCACTTTATAGCTTGGTCACAATAATCATACGAACAGCTTACGAGCAGTGTTTAGTCCATCTAATAGGACCACGCGACGCTCTCGCTGCTCGCTTTACTCACAGCTCGTGGTCCTTTTAAACGGATTCAACACTGCTCGTAAGCTGTTCGTACGACTATTGTGACCAAGCTCTTAGATAGCTAAATAATAGGAAAGCGGGTAGCCAAGCATTTTTTCCATAAGGGAACTCAAATATTTTTCAAAATCAATAACTGCTTCATTTGACCTTATCAATAAAAAAATATTGAAACAAAAAGTGACGAACTATATTTACAGCTAGTGGAACAACATTAAGCAATACAGTTGAAGACCTTAGTGGAAGAAGTGGTCAAGTGCCAAAATACTAGTTTTGAGTTATGAGCGTTTAAAGTTCTGAGTTTTTAATAACTTTTAAATCAAGAGAGGTGCTGAATTCATATTAGGTATATGTTATTGTTTACAGGAGATGATCAATTACAGTGAATTAAAGGTCTGTATCGATTATCGAATTTCTATAATCAATAATCACTATATTGTACTTGACCACTTCTTCCACTAAAATCATGGTCACTAAACAAATGCTTGTCGATATTCTAAAATACGTAATCGAAACATTTTCAAAGCATATATTTTTGGAATCTGCAAGTCAAGACAAACAATTTGATATGTCATTCATGCAAATCGGACTTTGTTAAAAATTTGACCTCACTTGACTTCATATAGAAGGAAAGAATGTATTTCACTCAGCTGTTAATTATATTTTGTGCACAAACCAACTCATGTAATTACACTTCTATTGTAATGGCTATTCATCCTCACAACCTTTTTTTACTGACCGTTCAAAAATGTCTAGTCGTTTTTCGATTGTCCTTGGTCCAAATAATAGTATTTGTGTCCAAAAAATATCATGTATCACGTATTTTCTGTTGACTTTGGGCAAGATAATACACTCTTAAAATGTTTTTACTCTTGTTGAGTAAAAATTTACTCAACGGTCACAGCTCATTTTGTTGAGTAAAATCCTACTCAACATTGAGTATGATGTCCACAACGTTGAGTAGTATTGACTCAACCGAGCAAGAATTTACTCAATGTTGAGTAAGATTTTAGTCAATATTGAGTAAGATTTTACTCAGCAATGAGCTGTGACCGTTGAGTAAATTTTTACTCAACGGAGTAAAAAAAAATTAAGAGTGTAGGCTGCACAGGATGTAATTTATTTCTTCTGTGTAATCTTAACCAATACGCGAGGTCGAAATCAGGTTTAAAACCATCTCATTATAAACAACTATATTCTTTTCAGGTACTGAATTGCTTTCAAATGCGCATTTGACTAAATTCTAATTGGCGTGCTTCTTTTTTTTTACTGTATTTGTTCATTTTGGTTTTTAAGAACATTTCTGTCACTTGATTTTCAAAACACATCCTTTGCAATGGAAGAAAAAGCAGTGAGATCAGCTTTTCAGGGGGGGGGGGTATGTAAAAACGTATAAAAGACAATATAACATATCGTTCGTCATTGGAAAGCTAAGAATATGAAAACTTCAAATATGCAATATTTTGTGCACAAGCCAACTTATATAATTGCACTTTTATTGTAATGGCTAATCATCCTCAAACCCCGTTTTTCGATTGTGCTTTGTCCAAATATTAGTATTTGTGTCCAAGAAATATCATGTATTACGTATTTTCTGTTAATTTTGGGCAAGATAATAGGCTGCACATGATGTAATTTGTTTCATCTGTGTAATTTTAACCAATACGCGAGGTCGAAATCGGGTTTAAAAACCATCTCATTTTAAACAACCATATTCTTTTCAGGTAATGAATTGCTTTCAAATGCGCATTTGACTAAATTCTAATTGGCGTGCTTCTTTTTTTTAACTGTATTTGTTCATTTTGGTTTTTAAGAACATTTCTGTCAATTGTGACGTGCTTTCACAAAATGATCCGAAAGTTGATTTTCAATAAACATCCTTTGCAATGGAAGAAGAAGCAGTGTGATCAGCTTTTAAGGGGGTATGTGTAAACGTATAAATGCCAATATAACATGTCGTTCGTAATTGGAAAGCTAAGAATATGAAAACTTCAAATATGCAATATATTCTAAATATCAAATAGTACTGTACATTGTAGAAATAGCTTGTTTTAAGACCTTTCATGCTGTTTAATGTTACTCAGGAATTTTACTTGTTTGATTTCGTCTTAGCCCAATTATATAAATGAAACATTAAGATAAATCTTGATAAACATGTGGACTTGTACAACATTATTTAATTAACCTATATTATGATACATCACATAACATTACTATTTAGTAAATTCTACTGTGCATTTATATATATAAAAAATCGAATTTATCTCTCGCTGTTTACCCGGCAAATTAATGAGGTAATTATTGAAATGAAATACTAATCAATTAAATATTACATAGCTTAAGGGCCCTGTCAACCCTTCGTTTTCAAAAATGTTTTATGTTCTGTAACTCAGCAACGGATGATTAAATCCAAATAAAAGTATATATTTATAGAAGCGGATTTGCATACTGAACATGATGGTGAGGTCATTTTGGCCCTAAGTCCAAAAATCATGTTTTTAGGCCCAATATTTTACGGGAAATCTAACTAAATTTTGCTTCAAATTTATTTTTTAGAATCTAGAAAGCAATATCTAGGCAAAATATGACCGCACTTTTTGACCTATTTTTGGCATTATTATGTTCTGAGCTGACCGATTTCCAAAAAAATCGGACAGGGATATCGGACAGAAAACAAAATGTCAGATTTTGAACATAATAATGATAAAATTGGATGGATATTGGTCTCGCTATGTGTTTTTAAAATTTTAAAAACTTTTAGCTCGACCAATATCTTTTTGTATCATGCTCAATCCATCCAATTTTATATCAATATTTCAAAAAATAAGATAAAAATCACACATTTTAATAATGTGTTCCTAGATATTGCTTTCTAGATTCTAAAAACCAAAATGTTTCGAAATCTTACCTAAGCAAAATTTTGTTAGGTTTTTCGTAAACTTTGGGCCCAAAACATGATTTTTGGACCCTTTTTGGACCTTTTTTGGATCTTAGGGCCAAACTGACACATTTTGGTCCAAAAATGACCTCATTATCATGTTCAGCATGCAAATCCGCTTCTAGAAATATATACTTTTTTTACTAGTTTTAATTATCCGTTAATACTGAATTACAGAGCAAAAACCATTTCTGAAAACAAAGGGTTGACAGGGCTCTTAACCTTGGCATGTACTTTTGTAATACACTGAAGTCATGATGAAAAGTTCTCTGGTTGTAATTAAATATCTATTAATGACCTCAGCATTGGAACTTTATCAAGAAATTTGCTTGTCAAATATCCTCTTGAAGTTGCTTAACCGATTTTTCCCTCCTCAACTTTCCCTATTAAATCCATGATTTTGATACGATAGGAATCATTTTGTTGCACGTGTTTGAAAATTATTCGTGCATCTAACATCAATATTCTAACTTTTTGCCCAAATGTTAAAAGAGATGATTATTCTTCATTTAAAATAAAAATGAATTTTGCATCACCTAGTAACATAATTTGGTATGTCAGTTTAGTATATTAAAAGTCATAATCTGATAATTGTGCGTAGTCCTTGAACGATTTTGTACTCGAATACTTAAACAACTACTTCTAAAAGATTTTTGCAAACTTACCGATCTATGAATAAACCCGTCCGTAAGGCCTGCACAATGCTTCGAAATCTAGGTTTTTCATCCCCGAGTTTTGTTTTTGTTGATTGTCGACTAAATGTTGATGTTAACCAATGCCGGACTTGTTCCGGTACATCTTCCGTCGCCACCTCCGATAGATCATCCTCTTCTTCTTGGTAACTAAATCTGGTTTAAAAAATCAATAAATTGCCATTTTATTTAGATGAAATCCAATTTGATACAATTTTATAAATATACAATAATTCAAAACAAGAAAACAATATAAATTCTTGTTAAAATGTAAGCATTTAAAATGTTTTAAGCTCCTTTAACGTAGAAATGCTAAATGAATAGGAATAAAAATAATCAGATTTATTCCCGGTTGCTTGGTTCCTGTAAGAAAAAAATCATTACCTCCAATAACCCTTACCGTTTCAAGTGATATATCTTCATTTTAGACAATAATTATACATCTTCAAAACATTATAATAATCCAATATTGTCTAAACATCTAAAGTCGAGCATATTTCAAAACACCAGATAATATCTGAAAATTCTGATTTGCAGTTAAACGGGCCTTCCCCAAAACCCCAACCGCAAACGCCGGAACTGGTAAATTTAACATACAAAACAACATAAAATATAGTAGCAAAGTAAAAAGTATTCAATCATATTTATCAAATTTTACATGATAACATATAACAATGTATGTCAAGAGATAAAGTAGTATTACAATAGTATGACGTCAATGACTATAATAAATGCCCTAGACATTTCTTTTTTTGATTGCTTTTAGTCATTAGTTCAAATGGCCTTTATTTCGACCTACTTTAAAAATACGGTGGTTGTCCGTAAAATTTTAGTTAATTAACTTGTTTATGCTTAGTATGTTTCTTTATATCGTATTTTCACATCTCTTTATGGCCGAAAACATACTCGGCCTCCAAACAAAATTTTAGCTACCAAACATGTGGTCGTGACGTCAAACTGACGAGTTTCGCGCTAGATTGCACATGCTATTGAATTGCCATATACATTGGACCAAATGTTTGCTACCCGTTCACACTTTAATTTCGATGGCAAATATTTGGTGACGTCACGACCAAATGTTTGGTAGGAAATTTTTTGTTTGGAGGCCGAGTATGATTTCGCCCTATCTCTTTTATTCTCACAATTTGCTGCTTCTCTGTCTTTGTGCCCTTTTTGTCTTGTTTCTACTTTGTATCTTTATTTATTTCTCTCATTTCTTCCTTTCTTATGTCTCCGTATTCATTCACCTCTTTATTTACCTCTCGTTTAGATCTTATTTTATTACTTTATACTTTTCATTTTTAACACTTTTACCTTTGTGACAGCTTCTAACTTTTCTTTCTATTCGATATTAAAATATTAAAAAATTACCCCGACTAAAGGCCTAGATATACTTTGTCATTTTTGTAGTCATTTTCATTCAGAATTTTTCTCATGGTGTTACATTTTCACACTATGTTAAATTTTCATTCGGAATGAAAATTTTCATTTTGATTTTTTCTCATGGTGTTTAATTTTTTTCATGGGGTAAAACGTTTCACCATTTATGAAAATGTTTCATGATGGTGTTCAACGGGGCATAGATCGATCTCATTAGGTCGAGAACAATACCACAATACCTTGGTCTTTTTATTATAAAATGAAATCTGTCCTTGACAGGTACTGTGGATTTTATTCTGCTGAAAAGATTTTCTGACTCCTTTGATTTTTCTCCAAAGAGAAACATTTTCATTTGGAATTTTTATCACAGTCTTGATTTTTTATCATTCTAATTGTAGTTTTAGCGGATTATTCCGATCGATAATATTGTCTGGGAACTCGAGGTCAATAAACATTCAGTTCTATGGATTTTCAAGATTGTAAAAATGACAAAGTATATCTAGGCCTTTACTCCTTTGATTTTTCTCCAAAGAGAAACATTTTCATTTGGAATTTTTATCACAGTCTTGATTTTTTATCATTCTAATTGTAGTTTTAGCGGATTATTCCGATCGATAATATCGTCTAGGAACTCGAGGTCAATAAACATTCAGCTCTATGGATTTTCAAGATGGTAAAAATGACAAAGTATATCTAGGCCTTTAATCAATTAAAAAAAAACATTATGAATCAAACCAGGTATAAATAAGGTCAATATTGACATTTATGACGTCATTATGTACTATGGGAAAACCCCTATGGAACTGATACCCTCATACCTTAGCTTGAATAAACTGAACCAATAAAAAATAAATGCTGTATTTTGAAAGTCAGGTCTGTCACTACCGGAGTGCAACGATCTCTTTAAATTTCCTCCGCCATTTTATAATATGGGAAAAAAACCACAAATTAACAGGATTTATATTTTCAATTTACAATTTGCTTCTACAATCAAAACCAAAGGTACTTAAAATTGGGTGCAATTTTAGTATCTTAGAATATACATGATACAAATATTTCTTTGATGTAAAGGAATAATTATGAATAATATGAATCAATTGATATTTTCAATCTTACTATAATTTAGAACCACTTCTTAAGAGATATTAATTATGACACTTGTGCATACGTATTGTGGACACATTGAATTTGAAGCACATAATTTTTAAATTTGAAAAAGTCGAATGTGGATATATCTTAAGACTATTTTTCCAATAAATCTAATTTCATAAGAACTACAGGGAGTAATTTTGCACTTAAGAGAATTTGAGAATATTGAATACCCTAGTGATAAAAACTCTCTGCATAATTCATTATCCCTAAATGATGATCCTTAACATTCTCTTTATATCATCGATAAAGTAGTCATCAAAAATTCATCTGAAAATAAGAATAGATGACGCCGTTAAAACGTTTCACCTTTTCGGTTATTAATTTTGCATACAGTTTTAATTCTCACTTTATTTTCTTAATTTCTCATTAGTCTTACTTAAAAGGTAACTGCAGAGTACCTCCTTTATATTAAAAAGGGGCATAATATCTAGTTTTTGCTATTGATACTGCTTTAAAACTATAGCTGTTTTAGTGTGCATTAAAAGTACTTCTAGATAAAATAAATTGTGCAAACATTGACAAAAATGAACAAAAAAAGTGATTTCTCCCATATCACTTATCTTTTTAGGTCACCGGTCATAAACAAATTTAAAACGTAACTAATTGTTTCTTGTACAAATATTCAAGTTTAACCAAAATGCATCTAAACATTAGTTAGTAGTTGGACGTACTTCGTAAGATGCAATAAAATCAGTCAAGGAAAGTTGAAGTTCACATTGAAGATCGTGTAATGCCTTTAATTTATCATTTAGTCATAATTATCAAATTAGAAATCATAAACTTTCATAATGAGCAAAGATACTGATTATATTTCGCGATCGTCCGTGAAACATAAAAATGGTATAACACCCCTAACAATAACTTTAGTCCATATGGTTCTGTATTATTTCTTTTCATTTCATTGTCACTACTGTAAATTCAAAGCCGCCTTTTTAATGTTACGAATTCAATCAGTGAGCTTACGTTTTTAAAAAGTTAAATTGACCTGCTAAGATGTGAGTTGGTCTTTCAACTCAACTCAATAAGTGGTTTCTTTTCAATGATTTTTCACTCCCGCCATAAGGTGGGGACACACTCCCGAATGAGTGATCTGAAGTAGCTTTAATGCAATTTGGCTGAGGCTAAAATGCACTTGTTTACACTTATACATGTGATGAAGAGGCAAAGAAGCTTGTTAGCATGTTCGCATCTGGTTTGATGGATTAGGTTAAAGATCGAAATCACCACAGTAAAGTGACACTATACTTTGTCCGCCTTAAATGAATTACATTGGATAGTATATGTTCGAGTAAAAATGATGATACAATAATGTTACATATAGTGAAAGTTTGTTAACATATACAATTCAGGATAACTTTGTGTTATCAGGGTATTTGTGTAAAAAAGAGATTTTCCTTAACCTTTTGAAGATTTTATGAAAAAAATAATATTTTGCATTTATGATAAATCCAGAAACAATCATTACTTGTTGTAAAGAGATTTTAAAGAAATCCAGGATATCTAAATAATTCACAAAAACCATTATCAAGTATAACCGTACATCCGTGCAATGTGAACGCCATGCTGATCCACTTAACGATAATTATCTGAAACAAACACTATGACAAACCTAGTTAAAATACAAACAAGTAATAATGATTAAGAAAGATAAGAGTCTCGTTTACTCCGAAGCGCAGGTAACCAGATACATAGTTTATACGGGGAGGCACACAATGGGTTATCTGTGTTGGTTAACAGGGTCCTGCATTCATGCCAATTGTCATTTCTTATTTTAAGACACACGTACATAGACATAAGCTTTAATAAATTCCCATCACATTCACGCTCGTGCGAAAAGCAAAATGCTTGAGGAATCAAAAAGACAGACATACAAGTAGAATTATGCAACACCTCATTGCATCATATATCAATGTACTCGTAAATGACATTTGAAATAATATATTTTAAAGTTTATATTGACGAAATTTTATGTACATTAAATATCTAAAACAAAACTATGTTTTGCTGTATTTTGAATGTAAACATTTTTGAACTTTTTATATACATTCAATCGTGCACATAACATTCCTAATCCCATGCCAAAAATGAAAAACATCTTTAACATAGGAGTTTATAACAATTGTTTGTATAATTAATCAATCATATAGATATCAAACGCATAGTTAAAGGTAGATTAAAATAACTTCTACAACATAACTTGTACTTCCAGTCATGCTTTAACAATTGAATCGAACTTTAAGTCGATTGTTAAATATGCCAAGCAAGGTAAAACTATTTTTGGTAAATCTGCATACCGTATGTATATATATAAACATTTCCAATTCTACAATTATAACAATTCCAAGAGAAGTTGCAGGTCAATGTGCGTATCATTTTGGATCAAAGGTAATTGTATCATCGCATGCATATTACAAATTTCTAACGGAATATAGTGATAAAGGGTGATCAAACTAGGAATTTTGCTTTTGCTGAACCATTTTAAATTTTGATTGACAAGCTAACAAATATCAGGTAAAAGTCGAAAAATAAATGGCTTTCCCATCCTAAACTATGGGTATGTCCTGAGAAGAAAACAATTACTGTGATAGGCTGAAAACATAGTCGGTTTCCAAACAAAATTTTCGCTACCGAACATTTGGTCGTGACGTTACAAATATTTGCCATCGAATTTAAAGTATGAACCGGTAACAAACATTTCGTGCAATATGAAAATTCAATACACGTGCAATCTAGCGCGAAATTTTATTTGGTCTCAACTCGGTGTTGAAGTTATTTTATTTGGAGTCACTCGTCATTTTGACGTCACGACCGAAATCAATGTTTTGTAGCGAAAATTTTGTTTGGAGGCCAACTATGTTTTCACCAATAGGCAATTACTTCAACAATTCACAAATAGTTTGAAGCATCGGGCAACCATAATGAAGACCAGACCAGACGGAACATACAAGAATTCAATCTTTCTAATACATATAATTTTAAGATACCTTTCATGTAAAATTATTTAAAGCAGAAACATCAACAATGGATGGGTTTGACTAATGGGTATGTTACCTTTGTAAACATTAAGATAGATCTGGGCTGTCAAATAAAGAGATGAAGGTATTTTACAATTAACTACAGTCAGGATTCATACACAAATTCTATTTGACTAAGGCATACAGATGTTTTTTAAGTTCCCCGTTTTATGATGTTTCTGTCTATCTTATACTTTTCTTAACTTTCACACTCTCTTACACTTTACTTTTGTCGGTAAATTGTCCTTTCTCTGCCCTACCATAATTTGTTTCTTTATATTTTACTCATTTTGTTAACACTTTGTGACAACTTCCAACATTTCTTTCTTTCTATTCGATAAGTAGAATATCAAACAAGACCTAATTAATTTAAGAAAAAAACCCATTAAGAATCAAATGAGGTACATACAATTAAGGTCAATATTGAAATTTATGTAGTGATTGGATACAAAGATATTCTCCAAATGACGCCATTTTGTACTTTGGGAAAACCCCTATGGAACTGATGCTCATAAACCTTTGCTTGAATAAACTGAACCAATAAAAATAAATGCTGCATTTTGAAGTCAAGTCCGTCATTACTAGAGTGCAAAGATCTCGTTAAATTATCCCCGTCATTTTGTTTTATGGAAAAATACAAATTAAACATATTTATATTTTAATTAAAAATTTGCTTCTACGATCAAAACAAAAGTTATTTAAAATTACGGTACAACATGTATCTTTGACGTAAGGGAATGATTATGAATTGTATGAGAATCAGTTGCATTTAATATTTTTAATCTTACTATCATTTCGAAAATGAGGTACTAATTATAAAACTTGTGCATACTTATTGTGGACACACTGAATTTTAAGCACATAATTTTTAATTTTGAAAAGTCGAATGCCCCGAAGATGTCTTAGACTATTTTTGCAATAAATCTAATTTCATAAGAACTACAGGGAGTAATTTTGCACTTAAGAGAATTTGAGAATAATGAATACCCTAGTGATAAAAACTCTCTGCATAATTCATTATCCCTAAATGATGATCCTTAACATTCTCTTTATATCATCGATAAAGTAGTCATCAAAAATTCATCTGAAAATAAGAATAGATGACGCCGTTAAAACGTTTCACCTTTTCGGTTATTAATTTTGCATACAGTTTTAATTCTCACTTTATTTTCTTAATTTCTCATTAGTCTTACTTAAAAGGTAACTGCAGAGTACCTCCTTTATATTAAAAAGGGGCATAATATCTAGTTTTTGCTATTGATACTGCTTTAAAACTATAGCTGTTTTAGTGTGCATTAAAAGTACTTCTAGATAAAATAAATTGTGCAAACATTGACAAAAATGAACAAAAAAAGTGATTTCTCCCATATCACTTATCTTTTTAGGTCACCGGTCATAAACAAATTTAAAACGTAACTAATTGTTTCTTGTACAAATATTCAAGTTTAACCAAAATGCATCTAAACATTAGTTAGTAGTTGGACGTACTTCGTAAGATGCAATAAAATCAGTCAAGGAAAGTTGAAGTTCACATTGAAGATCGTGTAATGCCTTTAATTTATCATTTAGTCATAATTATCAAATTAGAAATCATAAACTTTCATAATGAGCAAAGATACTGATTATATTTCGCGATCGTCCGTGAAACATAAAAATGGTATAACACCCCTAACAATAACTTTAGTCCATATGGTTCTGTATTATTTCTTTTCATTTCATTGTCACTACTGTAAATTCAAAGCCGCCTTTTTAATGTTACGAATTCAATCAGTGAGCTTACGTTTTTAAAAAGTTAAATTGACCTGCTAAGATGTGAGTTGGTCTTTCAACTCAACTCAATAAGTGGTTTCTTTTCAATGATTTTTCACTCCCGCCATAAGGTGGGGACACACTCCCGAATGAGTGATCTGAAGTAGCTTTAATGCAATTTGG
>JXSR01S000092.1:187025-199927 GCA_000969725.1 Ophiothrix spiculata
TACTTCGATATAAATAAATGAAAATGATAATAATGACAATGATACTGTTTCTTTGCTCAATGTATTCATATTATAGTGATAGATTTCTTTTTTCACGAAGTAAGGGCTAAGAGTAAATTGTACAATTGTGTTGGGAGTGGTCATCTTTCTCTTTCTCTTTTTCTTACTATCTTTTCTATTTTCGGCATCTTTTCAAAGATGCATTGGCCAGCATGCATAGACAAACAGACAAACAAACAAAATACCTGTTAGGTAACGGCTAAGATGAGTGAAACATAAAGGTAGCCTGCCATATGTTATTTTATTGATATTGATAATGCTTAATATATACAGTTATCTATCAAACCTAGGTGTAAGCTTACTTAATACATTAGCCAATGTATTAAGTAAGCTTACACCGACAAGCTTATCGATCCAGTTTTTTGTTTTGCATGATTAGCGTCACTGTTGGGTATTTATTGTCTTGCATCTACCCACCGATAAATAGTTGCACACTTTCCTCTGAAATTCCTTTGTCTGTCACTCCTCCACAGTCTCAAACTCAACCACCGCCATGTTGAACAGTGAGCGCTGACGATTTTTCGTAGTTTCAACAGCGCGAGTACCCGCGTTCCTGATTGGCTAGAACTTCACTCCGAAAAAGAGCGGTGTTTTCGAGCCACTCTCCTGCGAGTGAACGTCACTCTGGTACAAAAGTGAATTACCGCAAAGTATTTTCACTCTTAAAGAGCTAAAACGCACTCGATTAGAGTTAAAACAAATTCACTCAAAATTTCGAGTGATTTTTCACTCTTTCGCATTTAGAGTGTTCATTCCTAGATCATAAGCTTGATTTTTTTTAACGAATTTAATGTCAATATTGTCTTTTTGGGCGTATAATTAGTATGATTTGTACTACTGCAGTTATACTACCAATTGACATTTAAAAGTCGTCTGTATCATGATATCTAAAGTACAATTTTAATATCACTATGATTTTGATATTATTTTTTGCTTTGTAAATATCAAACCATCTGTTCATAAAAATATACAATAATATAATAACAGAAAGTGTTAATCAATGGAATTTTTAATGTTGTGTTCTGAGATTATACTCTGATCCTATTGTTTGTAAATTTGATGGACAGATAAAAGCATAAATATGTTTTGTCGACGTTAGCTAGCAAATACGAACCATGACACAATACTTCAAGTTATGCAAAATGGTTTCTAAATTTAAAATAATATCTATATTATATATTAACTATACGGATTTAGTTTTTTTTTTATCATTTTCTGCATTGTCATCGATTTTAATGTTTAAAATCACCCAGTGGCTGAAAATCAGCGACATTTCTAGAATTTATTTTATTATCGATTCCTGTCGGTCTACATTAAATAGATTGGATGGGATGTTTATTTAATATTCAAACTGGATTTGTACTCTAATTAGATATAAATAAATGTCAATGATAGTGGATTTTGCTTCAATATATTTGTGAAATGGTTTTGACAGAAACTCAATGATGGAATATTTATTAGGCCACCGCTAAGTGAAGCATAAATTAATACAGCATGCTTTACAGACATTATCATGATTATACTATTGCTGTTGTACAGTGGCGATATTTATTTAAGTATTTGATATGAAACACTTTTAAATAAAAAGGTTCTATTAACAATTTTTTTGTACTATTGCGAAAACCCTTTCGTCTAAATGGTTCTGACAAGATCCTTTGATGGCTCTTTGTAGAACCTTTAAAAAATGCAAGTAGGCCATCAAAGGCCTTATTTACTTTCAGTCTTCACATAATCTGCAAATCAAATGCAGGGAACAGAAGTTAGTTCTTAAGTATTTGCTTCATTAAAAATGTTTTTCCTCTTTTACCAAGAACCTTTGAGGGTTCTCTGGTCTTTGTTCAAAAAGCTTTTTTGAAGCCGAAGGAACCACTTTGGGGGCTAAAGAACCCTTTCTGAACCTTTTTTGGGTTCTATAAGGAACCCAATATTTGTTGATCAGGTGCGATATTTTTTAAGTAATATATTGTATCATATAATATAAAGTGAACAAAAAATGATAAGCCTATTATGATTTATCATCGATTCTTATCGGTATTAAGGTGGCTTAGCATAGAAAGAATTCTATTGATTTTTCTTGTTTATGGATATACATGTATTGTGTTTTACAGTTTTGAAAAAAAAAAAAAAGGGGGTCACCGATTTAGTTTTCGAGAAAAACCCACCCAAAATTTTACAAATTGTGCCATTGACTTGTATGGTAAAATCACAAAACATAAAGACAATAACATTTTATATATATATATATATATAATTAAACAACGGCTCTATTCATTTGATATTGTTTTCACAGATTTTTTGCACCCTATTCTGTGCTAAGCCACATTATTTAACTAAAATTGTAAAATGGTTATTATAGAAACTGAATTCTTGTAAGGTCATTGCTGAGTAAGTCAACCTAGTATGCTTTACAAATATTTTGTATGCTGAATTCAGGACTGTTGTTGTATATATCTATTAGCGCAGTTATATTGTATCAAAACTGTAAAATTGACCTGGCATTTTCCCCGTAAATAATACCGTACGCCTAAAATAATGAAATATCATCAATTCTTGTCGTTCTAGATTACATAGATTTGATAAGACATTTATATGACAGTCTGAATTTGTATTCTTATTAGATATAGATGAACGACAATAGTACTATACCTTGGCTCAATGTAATTGTTTAGCGGTTATGACAGTAAGTCAATGATGCTATACTTAGGTCACCACTCAGAGGAGGTTTTCACAATATCCCACGATGCAATGAGCCCCTTGTCCAGAAAACCATTATTGCCTATTATATCTAAGTGTATCAGAATAATGCATTGTGGGATATTCTGAAAACCTCCTCTGGTCACCACTGAGTGAAGAATACATACTTATTAATACTGCTTTGCATATATTGTGGTATTACTGTTGTTCAATTGTTATTTTATTTACAGAAACATTTTATCAAAAGTGTCAAATGAGATATACGTATTATTTTCATAATAATAAATGATTTCAGTATGAATAAAATAAATCGAGAATCACGCGTTTAATGTAGAATGACTGGTGATCAGAAACACAAATGTGATGGCTTACCCCAAAAGAAGGGTGAAGATGATATCAATTTTGATTTTATCATTTTCATCTGTTAAGGGTACGAGGAATCCACATGCTCAGGAAAATGTAAATCCTTACTATTTTTCAATCATGAAAAGATAAATAGTTTCCACTGCCTTTGCGGGGACTCGTACCATGGATTATGGCGGGGGTTAGTCATGCATTACGAAGCGGGAGATCTACCGCTGAGCTATCAAGGCAGCGTTGAAATGGTGAACTAAAATCTAAAACATAAACATTAGAATGCCGTATTTTTCTTTTGTTTACATAAAAATTGCAATTTTTGCCTCATTGGAATGCTCAATTTGTAAGTAAATTATGCGAATGCGTATATCAGACAAAATGTAGATAATGTAGATACTAAAATCAGGCTATTCACAGCTCAAACAGGGCGAACTCAGAGTCATAATTCACGCCCGGTTTTTCGGGCAAAACAACGCGGGTTTGTTACATTATCATTCAAAATCAACACAACACATTTATAAAATATTATTTGTAATTCAATAAAAAGTATCAAGCCTACAATCTGTCAAAATTTGAAAACAGGCGAATCGTTCGAACATCATAGAATTAAAAGGTTTCGGCGAAAAAGGTGTAAATTTTTCGAAGTAGTTTATTGACGTAATTTTGACCTTGATAATGGACGTGAAATCACTACTAAAGACTCATGTATAAACTAGAGACTCTATTACATATGTACGCCAAATATTGTATTATTCTGATATGTGTAAGTAGGTAAAAAGTTGCAGTAAAGATACCGTTGGCAAAAATGGCACCCATTTAGGGACTGTAGCCTTAAAGTATTTCCTAAGCTTTAAAATGAAACCTTACGTGTTCAAAATTGAGCAAGGCGATTTAATTTTACAACAGAAAATCTGCTGAAAATTTTCATTATTTTCTTTATTTTTCGCTGCCTGTTTTTCATTAGTTTCTCGAAAAGTGTTCTGTCGCAAAGTCCCCCTTTTCGGGGTGAGTCATCACAAATGTGTTCCACTGCAGCAATAGGGTTCATTTGTCGGCTTCTACTTGTTGCTCGTTGGAGCATATTTGATGTGTACTTGTAAATATACTATACATGTACATCAGATATTTACTACATGTATATACAATGAGCGACATGTGGAAGCCGACAACTGTACCTTTTTGCCGCAAAGCACACAACTATTTCTATTCAGACGTAAACTGATGCATCATTTACTCTACTGTAGTGATACTAGCTGGTCTGTTTCGTGATATTTATCAAGTGTAAAATTTCCAATTCAAATATGTTATAGTAATTATTACCACATTAACTCTGGAAATATCCAAAAGTACTTGATTTAAAAAAAAATGCAAACATTAATATTAGATGACAAAGTGTTAATAACAGTCGTTTTTAGCATTGTAACACCAAATTTAGGCAATGTTCATATATATTTGGAAAAATTGTGCAAAAAAACAAAAAACCCAAGTGTGCAACTATAGTGAAAATTATAAATATGCTTTATATGATGAGCGTTTTTCAATCAGAAATCTTAGAAAATGCGGCAAATCATTGCGCGATATTATATTAAAAGCGTTAGTATTGTTTGTCTCTGTAGAATTGTGTAAATTTTAAGCCAAAACCCATGAAAGCGGTTGTTTTTTTGTAATTTCAATCAATTTCAACTTTTATAAATACCCTTTCTGATATATGGTTTAAATTTCGCAAAAATCAATATGTTGAAATATTATCTAACTATTTGCGATTTAGAACCATAATCTTCAATAGATTAGTTACATAAAAAGAAAATGATAATAAAACAGAGATAATATTATTTTAAAAAGGCCTCTTGTTGAAAAGCAACGATCGATGTTCTCAACAATGCTACAATAGAATTTCACTTATGTGCATGCTAATAGTTTTTTCATTTTACCGTTAGAGATAAACTGATGTATCATAATATCAAATATATGAAACCTCTTGGTAAACATTTTCTCAACAAATGTAAGGTTTATTTTACAAGGTATTACTAACGAGGCGCACGAGAAATACAGTCTCCCAAAAAAGTATCGCCTCACCTCGACAAAATGGCTCGTACGCAAATATGGAACTCGCAAACGTAGTACAAATTATCCGCTTAGATACCAACTGTAGAAGCGGTGGTATTGATTTCATAACTGACGCGTAAATAACACATTGCATTTATTGTCACATTTTGTACTGTGCGAACAATGACATTTCAACATTTTTTAATTGACCTTGAGGGGTTTAAAAGTTCATAACTCCAATATTTTTCAGTCAATAGGGTGTCAAAAGAAAGCTGAAATTCAAGCGCTTGTACACATAATGTTCAAATTACGTTTGCGAGCTCTATTTGCGTACGAGCCATTTGTCGAAGTGAGGCGATACTTTTTTGGGAGACTGTATATTGTAAACTGAATATTCCACTTTGATTAAGCAAGATTAACATTTACCATCTTGTAACACGTACGCCGTGATACATTAGAATAATTAAAGAACGGGTAAAAAATGATGTATGCAATTTAATAATCAGAAAAATTCGTTGTCTCTGAACTTAACAGAACACTAAATTAAAACATGTTTCTACTTAAATAAGACATTGAAATGTTAACAATATAACTTACTATAAAATGCAATGGTTGAGAATAGTCATGTACTTTTACTTTATTTACTTTATAGAATACAGTAGTTTTAAGAATAAGATTGGATTAATGACAATTTGATATGCTTCACTTGTACACATGTAATATAATAACTTTCCAACTTCATTCCAGATGCAGGCGCGGTGGCTTTCATATCTATAAATCAGACTATGACATTATATCATCTAGAAGATAAACATATTTATGCAGTTTGTGCAAATACATCTGATTATGTTTGCTTTGCATGGATAATGATATGATTTTATCTAGATATGAAATGAAATTTAAAATAATATTTGTCGAATTATAAAAACCGTCTTTTTATTACTGAATAACATAAAGTTAAACCAAGATGATTAAAAGGACCTTTTCGCATACAAATGAAAGGCTCGGGGTCTAAAATAAAATCACGCTTCATTCAGTACAGTTTCAAATCAAAGTTAAAAAATATTAAATACTTTTCTTTCGTAAACATTTCATTAATTCACATGCCAAATTAGAATAAAGCCTCAAACGACATGAAACGGTTAAAACGAGTACCACCAAACATTAAATCACACATTATATATTCATATTTGCCATAAGAAATGCAGAAAATGTTAAAATTATAATAGCTGCTACCTATTCAATACAAATTAACTCATTCGTATTTTTCAATTAAAAAAAATGGAGCATTTCACGAGAAGATTTCAATAAAGAAAAGTGATAAATTTTATCATCACATATCAATCGGTCAGTTTTTCAGTCCAACATACAGCAAAGGTTGATGACATTAATGACATATTTATCCACCTGTTATTGTATCGATGTGTAAGTGCTCTCTTTCGAATATGTACTCTCGATTTTTGGTTAAAATATTTCGAGTATATTAATGTCACCTTGGTATTAATTTTGTTTGCTTGATTTTCTTCGCTTGGTGAGCATATGTGTCATTGAACAGTTTCACTGACACTGAACTCCTTGTTTTGCGACAACGTGCAATGATCGTGATTTTATCTTTTTTCGTCTGAATAATTTGCAACACATTCTATATAATCATATAGAATGTACTAAGCAATTTGACACATTAAATTCGATATGTGCAAATAACAAAAATATAAACATAATAACTACAGACGCTTTTTAGGCGGATAGTATCATTTTGCTACTGCAGCTTGCACTACATTTACCTGAATATTTAAAGTTATATTTTTTTATTTACTTCTTTCTTCACATTTTGTTAGACATGTTCAAAGTTGCGGCGAAAGGGCTCAAGAGTTTTAAAAAACAGAGGTTTGGGGAAAATGGTGGTAAATATGGCAACTTGAGGCAAAAATTTTGCAATCCAATTTGGTCTAAGGAAAAATGATGGAACATTTTCTCCAAGTGCGCGTGTAAAAATGTCGCAAACTTGCTAGTTTTAGCTAATAAAATCTTAAAATTTTGCACTAGATAAAACTTATCAAAAACATGGGCGATTTTAAGATTCACCTTATTCATGTTGTTCTCCCATCCTCCCTAATCTACCTTTATTTTAACCAAAACTCTAGAGTACAGCCCTATTGTTTGTAAATGGAACTCCGACGATGTATTGTGTTTACATTTTATTTTAACCAAAAATCTAGAGTACAGCACTATTGTTTGTAAATGGAACTCCGACGATGTATTGTGTTTACATTTTCCAATAACTTGTTTGTTTTTTGATTTACCTAAAAAGTTACCTGATTTTGCCTAAACAAATTCGGGTTTCTGGGAAATGGTTTAAATATAAAAAAAATAGCCCCACCCCACCCCACTCCACCCCAAAAAACAAAACAAAAACATAGTGGTCACCGCATAGTTGCCGCAAACAAAACGAAAAGCTTGAGATCAAACTTAAACTACGTTTCAGATATTGACATTTAAAACTAAAGTGGAGTATGGAAAGGAAAACAATCAAGATAAAAATGAGTACTTTTTTCGAATATCTCTTCATTCATTCATACAGTTGATAAAAAGAAGAACCTAGAATTACACTAAACGATTAAAATAAGTACCATCCTATCAATCAGACATAACTTATTCATATTGCAATTCAGAATGAAGCATTAAGAGAAAAGATTAACAATAATATGAGTACTATCCTTTTTATTCAACATAGCTCATTCATATTTTCAATCAAAATGGCGCTTCATAGGAGACTGATTATTTTTTCAACATATCAATCAGTCATACTTTGAATTCAACATAGAGCACCAGAAATGAATGACATTTATCCAACTGTTTAGTATTGATGTCTAAGTCCTCTTTTTTCGATTTATTTGCTAGAATATTAAAGTAACATCGGTACTGAATTTGTTTGTTTGATTTTCTTCGCCTGATAATCACATGTGTTATTGAACAACTACGCTGACACTGAATTCTTTGGCTTTGCTCCAATCGTATTAAATTGAACGTGATTTTTTCTCCTTTCGTCTAGAAAATTTCAAGATATTTTACGCACATTGTATGAAAACTACTGAGCAATGTGACACGACTGAATCGATATATGTGTTGTGTGTGTAAGAAAAATAGAAACACGTAAACTATTGACGCTTCTTAAGATGATATGGTATTTTGCTAATGTTGCTTGAACAATATTTCGCTGAATATCTGAGCCCGGTGTCTGAAGTTATACTGTTTTGAGATTCACTTTCTTGTATTGACTATTGCTACGGAAACACGCTCAATACCTAGGTTACTGTAATATCCTAGGAAAATAAATCGAAAAAGAGCACTTTGACATCAATACCAAACAGGTGGATAAACATGTCTGTCAATTTATTGATTAACCTATTTCTTTTACTATATGTTTGATTGAAAATGTGAATGACTAATGTGATGTTGAAAACTTGAGTGTAACACATTATTCTTAAAGTGTGAAACAAATTGGTTTTTTTTCCGGTATATAGTTTACATATGCTTTCAAATTTCAATGTAACCCTCTCTGATTAACAACTGCATTCATCAACTTTAATTGCTAATTAGAAATGAATTTCCACACCTTAGATTGACTTTTTATCAAAGTTATATTGAAGCATTTTCTTACAACTTGTGATAGTGTTTAAACATAAAGACGCTTAAGCTTTTAATTCGGTGCTAGTGCTAGTATAAAGATAACGAATTAAATTTTGGCTGATAATTTTTGCATAAATCATGTGAATTAGAATATTTTGATTCTTTTTAATCATAGAATTTGTATAAAGAAATAAATTACTATTTGCAGATATTTGTGTAATTTACTCTAATAAGTTGAAAGATATTTAGTAATGGTTGAAACTAGTTGAAACTAGTTTGTAACAAAATGCGCCTTCTCTGGAAATCCAATCTACCAGACTTGTTAAAGATCAGCTTCTTCCGTGCAGCCGTAGAAAGTATTCTGTTGTATGGCTCAGAAGGGTGGACACTGACAGAAAGACTTGAAGCCAGGTTAGATGGGTGCTACACCAGACTATTAATGATGGTTCAAAACCTCAACTGGAGAGATCATCCTACCAGGGAGGTAATATATGGTGATTTACCCAAACTATCAGAAATAGTGAGAGGTCGCCGCCTAAACTTTGCTGCCCACTGTGCTAGACGGATTGAGGAACCAGTGTCTGGATTAGTGTTCTGGACGCCCACCCAAGGGACACGTGCACAGGGAAGACCAGGGCTGTGGACCTACCCAGTACTTCTTACAAAGGATGCTGGCATTGATCAAAACGAACTTCTCAAACTCATGCTAAACAGACAGCAGTGGAGAAAATTCATCATGGCTTCCGACCGCGGTCGACATAGATAGATAGATAGTTAGGAAAATGCACATTCATCAAGAAAATAAATATAAAAAAAAAACAAGAAAAATCACGGAAACACAATTAGCAAAATAGACGTTACCCTCATGTTTATGATAATGACAGCAAAAATACCAAATTGACCTCTACACTCATTCTTACTTCAAATGTTGTTTATGCTTTTTTTTGCGACTTTCCCCATATTTCCTGAGTGCAGGGTTTTTAAGATGGATAACAACACCTTAACTTGGCATACAACACATAATTAAATTCAGTCGTGTCACATTGCTAAGTACGTTTCAAAATAAAATGTGCGTAAAATATCTTGAAATTTCCTAACGAAAGGAGATAAAAATCACGTTCTATTTCAATACGATTGGAGCAAAGCCAAAGAGTTCAGTGGTATATTAACATTTCAAACCAAAGTGGAGTGTGAAAAAGGAAAACAATCAAGATAAAAATGAGTATTTTTTTCGAATATCACTTCATTACCATCATATCATAATTTATTCATATTTGCAATTCAGAATGAATCATCAAGAGAAAAGATTAACAATAATACAGAGGAGGTTTTCAGAATATCCCACAATGCATTATTCTGATACACTTAGATATAATAGGCAATAATGGTTTTCTGGACAAGAGGCTGTTAGAAATTTGAGAATTCCATTGAATAGTACTCATTCATATCTTTCCAGCGATGTGTTTCTTTTCAAAACAGCCCAGTGTTTACCCACATTGCTGACACTTCAAAAACGTCAGAAACCTGTACAAAAGTATATGAGTTGAATTGGATTTGCATGTACATTGTACAATGTTGCATTGCATCGTGGGATATTGTGAAAACCTCCTCTGACAATAATATGAGTATTATCCTTTTTTATTCAACATAGCTCATTCATATTTTCAATCAAAATGGCGCTTCATAGGTGACTGATTATTTTTTCAACATATCAATCAGTCATACTTTGAATCCAACATAGAGCACCACAAATGAATAAATGAAATGAATGACATTTATCCACCTGTTTAGTATTGATGTCTAAGTGTTCTTTTTCGATTTATTTGCAAGGATATTAAAGTAACATCGGTATTGAATTTGTTTGTTTGTTTGATTTTCTTCGCATGATAATCAAATGATTTATTGAACAACTACACTGACACCGAACTCTTTGGCTTTGCTGCAATCGTATTAAATGGAACGTGATTTTTATCTCCTTTCGTCTTGAAAATTTCAAGATATTTTACGCACATTGTATGAAAACTTACTAAGCAATGTGACACGACTGAATCGATGTATGTGTTGTTTGTAAAACAATAATAGAAGCACGTAAACTATTGATGCTTTTTAAGATGATATATGGTACACTATATTTTGCTAATGTTGCTTGAACAATATTTCGCTGAATATCTTAGCCTGGTGTCTAAAACTATATTGTTCTGAGATTCACCTTCCTGTAGTGACTATTGCTACGGCAAAAAAAAATTGTTGTATGCCAAATTAAGGTGCTGTTATCCATCATAAAACCCCTGTTCTCTTTGAAGTAAAAATGGGTATAGAGGTCATTTAGTATTTTTTTCTGTCATTATCATAAAAATGGTGGCAACTTTAAAGCTTCTATTTTGCTAATTGTGTTTCCGTGATCTTTCTTGGCTCTGTATTTTCCCAATGAATTTTTTTTAATAGATTTATGTCATGTTATATAATATTTTATATATAAGTAATTTTAGTTCTAGATTAAAACAAACAAATAAATAACTAGTTTAAACCACTACAAAATATTTTTCAAATAGTGATTTATTTCTTTTAAACTAATTTTAGACTTCAAAATGAATCAAAATGATATTCTCATTCACATGATTTATGCAAAAATTATAAGCAAAAATTAAATTCGTAGTCTTTATACTAGCACTTGCACCGGGTACAAAGGTGTAAGCATTATCGCAAGTTGTAAGATAATGCGTCAATATAACTGCTAAAAATTCAACCTATGGTGATGAAGTTTCTTTCTAATCAGCAATTTAAATAAACTAATGCAGTGTCAAGAACAGAAAAGGGTTATATGGAAATTTAAAAGCATATGTAAAGTATATATAGCAAAAATAATTTGTTTCACACTTCAAGAATAATGTGTTACACTAAAATTTTCACAAATCAGTCATTCATATTTTCAATCAAGAAATAGATTAGTCAATAAATTGACAGACATGTGTATCCACCTGTTTAGGGACCGCTTCAAATCTCAACCAGCGGTTGACCGCCCAGAACCGGCAGTTCCGGGCGGTTGTTATTGTTCAGAACAATAGGTTCCGGGCTGTCAACAGCCGGTTGAGTTTTGAAGTGACCCCATAGTATTGATGTCTAAGTGCTCTTTTTCGATTTATTTGCTAAGATATCATAGTAAACTACAATCTTCGCAAAAAGTTGTGGGAACACTTTAGTGCACACAACTGCAAAACTATATCAAAATGTCCATTGAATAGCTGTTATCATTAGGCTACTTTCCCCCCCCCCCCTTCCCCATCATTCAATGTTGCGACACCGAAATCACGCGGATTTCCAGTGCCGCAACATTGAACGGGGGAGCAGGGGTACACTTACGCTTAAAATAAACAAGGGTGTTCCAAGACTTTTTGCGAGGATTGTAGGTATTGAGTTTGTTTGGTTTTCTTCGCCTGGTAAGCATATGTGTTATTAAATAGCTGCACTGACACTGTACTCCTTGGTTTGCTTTAAACATGAGTCTACCTTAATTCGTCTAGAAAGTTAACATAACCGAAAACAGTGTGGGGCTGCACTGAAAAGGAATGGGACATTCTTCATTTTTTCACTGACCAATAACTTTTTGTTAGGTGATATTTTTTAAACTTCAGTGGGTGTTAAAAAAAATGGAATTATTGTATGTCAGGTCAAAATGCTTTATCTGTCACATAGAACCTTCTCTATCATGTCTAATCAAATGTGCAGAAAGTGGTAAACAATATTACTTAAGATATTCAGCACAAAAAACCATCCTAAATTGCGTCTGTCGTTTCCATTGTTTTTTTCTATTTTGGTTACGTATCGCATTGCTTGGTTTTTTCTGCATAATGAATATCAGGTCGGCAGAACTCACAATTCGGATGCGTATCCGAATTTGGATACTCCGTATCACAATTCTGATACCCGTATCCGAATTTGGATTAAAACAGCTGAAACAGGATATCAGATGATAGTCCTTAGGCTGGGTAGGTTCCCGTGTGCACGAGTTGTACCCTCAGTTACTCTCCACAGTCATGGACTAGACTATTAGACATGACAAAAAAGTGAGGGTAGACTTTTTGTACCCCGGCACTTTTTTCGCTAGAGGGCGTTTT
>JXSR01S000094.1:5719-22790 GCA_000969725.1 Ophiothrix spiculata
GTTCAGCAGCCAGGGAGAGTAGATTGCACATTGTATCCGCATATGCAATCTAATTGGATTATTCATTATAAGGATGCCTTGAGAAGAGATAAAAATAACAGCATTTGTAATGGAGCAAGACGGAAAACAAGTTCATTATCATCAATAATTTACTGATCATATTTGAACCTAGTGTTTGTATCTTATTTACTCTTGTAAATTCTTATAAATTGCAAAGCAAAATTCCTAATATTATTGGTTTGATAGCCTTAACTAGAGTTTAAAAAAATGTTCCAATCACTCTAAAAATGGAAGGATGTACAAAATGACCACACTACAGAGTATCCTGTGGTCAGAAACACCTTTATTCAGTGGGTGGTCACATGTATTAACTCAAGTAGCACTTCAATTTGCAAACGCATTCTTGAGCCATGACCTGCATCCACTTTGTTAAAGTGCACTTGTATTTCTTGTGGGTTTTAGGAGATCAAGTCAGTAAAATCAAACAATCTTCATGTACAACAACAAGCTCATTAAGCTTCACTTCCTCTTTATTCCTCATTTAGTATGTCCTTGAGCTGAAAATATATATATTTTTTTTTTTGATTAGTCAATAACATCAGTACTTAGTAAGGAAAGTACTGCTATGCTAACTTATCTCCCAAATGATACTGATATACAATGTTCAAATACAAAGCACATGTCAATCAGATATTCAACAAAACATAAGCGTTTCCTCAGCTTTAATTTTAGTTTTATCCTAACAGATACCCGCAAAAGTAGATTAACTCTAGATATTTTGTAAAACAATTCATGTTCAACAGATACTAAAAGCTCAAAGCAAGTACTTACAAATTAATATCTAATACAATTTTTAAAGCTCAGATTCTACTTGAAGTCTATTTTCATCTAAATATAAGACACCACTTGTACTAGATATTCTCTGCAACCTGAAGTCACAGTTATTCTTGATTATTACTACAACTCCTATCACTCAATCAGCCTGTGATAATTATCCATTTATCTTGGAGGTATATCTACATTTCCATGCATGGATCCCTCTTAAGGTTTAAGGAGATTTGTACACGCATGTATTAAGATGCACATGCAGGAACAGTTTTGACCTACTGGGGTCTTTCAGATGGTCAGTTAAACTTGGATTAGGTTTATTAAAGGCTTGCTTGTTGAAAATGTTAAATCTTTACTCAAAATATAAGAGTGTTCTCTGTTCACTTTAAAGGCACTGGTTATGATCAAACATGTAATGAAATTAACTGAATTTATTGAATTCTAGAGAGTATTTCCACAAATTGATTTTATCCATTACCATTGCTGTTGAACATGAATATAGGAGAGAGACAATTATTTGTGCTTGAATTAGTCAAAATAGATTCAGAATGTTGAATTCCTTGATTGAAAAAGAAACTTGTTTGACTACAACTAAGCAGAATGATCAACACTTATCAAGCAAGCACTATAATAGTATTGAGAATCTTAAAGGTTGTCTTTATATGATGATTACACTAAGTCTCGTCTGAACGAAGCTGATATGTCTTAAGGCACTTGTTTTAAATTCCTAGGTACAGTCCTGAATTGTCCTCTCTGCCAGCAATTTCAATTTCAATTAAGGTCATTGGGCATAATTGCATTTTCAAATTTGATTGAAGGAATGAATTACAGCGGACATGCTGATTTGGATAATAGATTCAGTGTCATGTGTGTGTTTATTCTGATGTACTGGAATGTTGTCCTGTGCACCCTTAAGGGTTTCTAGCTTGTTTTATCAGCATAACGCAATTTGCATAAAGGGTTATGATGAGAGGCAGCGGTAACTAACTGTCTTTCCTTTAAAATAATTCAAAATAAATCATGTTCACCACTTCAAAGTAATTTGATAGCATAAACCTTTACATAATACAGTTTAAGAAAAGCCTGCAAGCAATTACAGGAATTGTTGGATAAAGCTGTTCATATCCTTCTTCTTCTGGTATTTGATGTCTCAAAGAATAATTGTATTTCAAAGCACACACACAGTCAAGTCTATTTATCGCAAGCACTTGTGTTCAAATATAATTCCAAATTCACCTTTGCACATGACGCTATTATCATTGTACTAAGACAGAAGTCTCATCTTTCTCAGTCACGTTATGAACTTGGTAATCCGATGAGCTTACGCCAGCCGATCTTCCATGAGGGACACTTGGGAGCAATCTTAAATAACCAGAAGTAATTTGTGGTAATTCAGGTTGTTTTGGTAAACAGTCAAATGGGAATACACAAATGCTGTCTGTTTGCATTGTAGATGTAATATTTGTTGCAATTTAAAGCTGTACTGCTAGGTGATTAGGGTGTATTGCAGTGTCATTTATTGCTGTATATTTTAAGCCATGAAAACTGCTCTCAAACAGTGAATGTTAAGTCGCAAATGAAGATTTTGAATAAATGACATCTAAAGTGAAGATGGGGTAACTTTGTCATTTGTGGCCGTCCATTCCAAGGAGTCGTAAATGCAGCAAACTTCATTTTGCGCTACATATGAATACATGTGTCAAGGTTCCAATTTGCTGAAATTTTTGTTTTGACAGTTTCACAATCCGTGTGCTTACTCTAAAACACCAGCAAAGTTTCATTTAAAAAAATGATCAGATATGAAATATGAAACACACAATAATTAGAATGTTTGAAACATATTTAGTGTAATTGTTATTAGTTTTTTAACCCATGCACATAGTGCCTGGGTTTATAGAACCATGATCTAGTCTATCGGTCTATCGGTCTATCTATCTCTCTATCGTCCAACTTTCGTAAATATGCTTCTTCTCGTATATGCTTCGACGGATTTTCGTGAAACTTGCACAGGATGATCCTTGGGTAGAGTGGCTACGGGGGTGTTCGCGATTTTGCGACCCGAGGTCATCGGGGGTCAAACGAGGGCGCTTTCCAAAATTCTTTAAAACGCTTCTTTGTCTACAGATTTCGACCGATTTCAACGAAACTTGGGTTGAGGCATCCTTGGACAGGGCTTCCTTCAGGGTGTTCAGGAATTTTTGATCGGAGGTCATCCAGGGGGTCATTGGGGTCAAGAAAGGTCAAATTACTAAAAAAAAATGATCAAAAATCAGTATCTGACCATAAGAAGGTGCTGGAATGATGGTTCTTGCATAGATTGATTGATAAAAATATACCGAACATATTTTTAGTACCCTTGACCCCCAAAGGTCAAAGTTCACAGGTCAAAGGTCAAATTATTTAAAATAATAATAAAAAATCAGTATTCGGCCATAGGAAGGTGCTACATTTATGGTACTAGCATAGATATATTGATAAAAATATACTGAAAATATATGACAATATGCATTAATTCAGCAATTATAAATATTGATTTATTGTTTCATAGATGTGAGTGTGGGTGTGGGTGTGGGTGGGGTGTGGTAAGGTTAAAGTCTCTCGAAATTTCAAATTATTAAAATTACATGATGCATCATATATGATGAATTAGGAGCATTTGGTATTATGATAGATCCGGTTGAGCGATTTTGAAATGTCTATTTGTATGTAAAAGTATAGTAAAGTCTGAACTTAAACGTCCTATATCTCATCAAGGAAGCACATTTTTCTATGTTGATATTTTTTGGTTTAAAAGTATAGATTTTGTATTAACAAGTTTGTGTATGATTTTTATATTGATTTTACCCATTTTCTATAGGCCCTATTTAAAATAAAACAATGTTCAAAAAATGCTTCTTTGAAGTCTTTTTTGTTTTGCTAACAGGCTTTCGTGCATGGGTTACTGAGCCGGTGGCTCTCTGGTTTTTCTTCAGGACAGATATCTCCATATCTTGGCTGCTTGTTCAAACTTGGTACTGTGTAGCCTACTGTCTATATTCAAATTGTAGCAATATCAGGATGAGGAAAATGAAAGGAAGTAATAAAGTGACTTTAGCCAATTTTGTTTAATGCCTGAGGCTATGAAGTCAAGTTTCCTCTAAATAGATCCCCAGACATGCACACCAAGAATTGCAGTTTTGACCAAGGAAAAGCATAATAATGTTTCACAGGTACATGAAGAGGAAAATGTGCATTATTAAAAAAAACTTAAGAATATATTTGAGCATGACATTTAATTTGTCATGTTTTGTCTATTTTACAGGTGAATTCCCACTTATCAGTATTAGTGCTTTTGTTATACTTTATTTATTTACAGACATAAGACATTGCCTAAACAAAACACATTTCAATTTGCATGAAAATGTGGGTAGCCTGACACGTTGGAAAGGAGACATTAGCTTAAATTTTACCAAACCAAACATTCTACAAAGCAGCTATGGGTGTTTCTCCAATAATATCATCAATTTAATCAAATTCAATTTTTACAGTAAAATGAATAACAATACGTTTGAACTGTAGTTTAATATTACAAATGACAAAAACTCAAAAATGTGACAAATAACACACAATCCTGTTCTATAATTCAAATTTGTTTATTAGCAATATAAGCACAATTGAATCCATTGTGAAAATCACTTAACAGTATTTCATATTTCAATCCATTCATTCTTGACAAAAGTTTGCTTCATAAAGTTTCTAGAGCTATAAAATTTCAGAAAAAAGGCCCCTTAGGTAGAAGAAAAAAAGTTAGGTTGTTTGGATGTGAAACTCCAAGAAATGCTACACAATGAGGATCAATTATTCACAACTATAAATTGGGTGTTGATACCTTACAACCCGTATCCAGTCAAGCCTATCTCGGAGTGGAAATTCATGAGCAACTTAGTTGGAAGCCACATATCTCTGCCATGGCAACAAAAGCAGCCAGGACAATGGGATTCTAAAGATGTAACATCAGCAGCTGTCCACTACCAGTCAAAAAACAAGCTTACATCTCCTTAGTTAGATCTCAACTAGAATACGCCTCTGTCATCTGGGACCCTTCCCCTCAAAATCAAATAAATCAACTTGAAAACATCCAAAGAAGAGCAGTACGCTTCATATGCGTAAATTACAACCGGGAAGCCAGTGTCACCCGCATGAGGGAAGATCTTCAAATTCCACCACTAGAAGAGAGACGCAGACAAGCCCGCTTAACAATGTTTTATAAAGCCGTCCACAATCAAGTAGCAATTCCCATCCCAGACTACATCAAGCCAAGACAACGAATAACCCGGCAATCCCAGAACAGATACATGAGACTAAGCTCCAGTTCCGACAGCTACAAAATAGCTTCTTTGCAAGAACTCTTCAGGACTGGGATGCGCTCCCTAATAATATCATTGAGCTGCCCACCCTGGAGCAGTTCAAGGCAGCCATCATTGCCTAAACCATGGACTGAATTTTTACTCACACAAATGTATATAAAAGCACCAGCACAAATGTCATCAGTGAAGACAACACATCACATCCCTCGTTTAGTTGCTGAAAGGCGTCAACGAGAATTAGCATAGATGTAGATGTATAGAACACTTTATTCTTTTTGCACATGGCCTTATTATTGCAGACAGACATACCTGCATGTCATGATTCCTGCTAAGTGCTTGCCATGAAGTAGACATGTCATGACTTCTAAAAATATACACATGGTTTTGAACTTAATATCCAATGTTCTGTTATTCATTATAAAATAATTCTTTTTTTAGAAGAATTGTCTTTGATGACACAAGTTTGTTTTACTTTTATACAAAATGCAGATGAGATAATAAGTTTATGTGTGCTATGCCTCCCTAAATTTGAAATTACATGGTTTCATGTAAGCCTTGGGAACATAAAAAGACTCAGATCATATGTCTCCCAATATTGAATTTCATTTGCTTTGACAATGTCATGTTATACACAGTGTAAATTATAATGCAGGTTCATCTTTTCCAATTATCGAATCTGTTTTTCAAATTGAACCAGCTTCTGAGACAAATTCAACACCATTATTTACTTGCCACATATTTATGGGACTTGAGCCAATACATCTCTGATAGTTTCTGTGCCCTAAGTAATCGCAGGCTTGTCATATCTCATCCTCCTTGTTTTGTCTACCTGTCAATTTTGTTTGGTATTAGTCATTTTCAATTTAATTTCTGAAGTATGTAGACCTATAAATCAATATTTTCCATGATACTTAAAAAATTATGCATATCTACATAGATCTATATCTAGGTCTAAATTTTACATCAACAAATTTGAAATCATGTTCAACTAGTTAATCTAGATCAAGACTTATATGTTTATATAACTATATTACTAGATAACATGTCTTACTTCTGACACAATTGTCATTGTATTTGCTATCAAAATGAGTCAGTATCAGACTAACATGTTTCTGCTACTAGAATACTTGACAACATGTCTTACTTTCGACGTAATTGTCAGGCATGATGAAAGAATGTATTTCACATCCACCTTTTCATGTCCTCCTTTCATTTATACATCAACAAATTAACCTGGTTCTTGTCTTGTCACCGGAAGAACTCATCAGTTTCTTATAACATGTTCACTTGGACGGATGAAATTCAAATTAAAGGGAATGCCCATCATCCTGATTCCTATTCACTTTTGCCTATAAATGACAATTTTTGGTGTAGTAGAAACAAAATGAAGATATATTGAAACTAGAGAAATCTTTTCATCCAAGTAATCATGGTCATGGTAATCATAATTTCCATTAACCATTAGGGCTAACCATTACCATTTTTCTTAACCATTAGGGCTAACCATTACCATTTTTCATAATTGGCTGCTTCAGTAATACAGATTTTACTGTGACCAAAGCAATCCAATATATAATGAATTTGAAGTTTATCCGAGGTGAAAAATTCATGAGAAATACATCTTATAATTGTTTTATTTCAATGTATAATTGTATATTTCAAAGAAATTGTAGGATCAGGTACTTTTACAATTTCAATCATATCTGTACATGTAGCAAATAATGATTATTTTCTATAAAGAACATAACAAATGAATGTGACAATTTTGAAATGAATACAGGTGGCTTTAAGACATGCCTGAAATTGTTAAAATCGGGTGGCATTTAAACAAAAATGCAACATTGAGATAACAAAGGATACAATGCAACTGCAGATATGATACTATTGTGAAAAAATAATCTGCGAGCTTGAAGGTTATCTGAAGTGTTCAATATTGATGTGTTATGATTTGTAAATGATTTGCAGGTGGATAAGAAAGGAATGGTGTATCTAGAAATTTGTTATAGTGGTGTAGGATTGTGGCAGATATGATTTAATGCAGCTATGGCTTGTTTATACTTGCACATCATATAACATAAGTAATTAGAATGACTCTGTCTTTGCACCACATTAACCTTATTCCATAATGTTGGTTGTCATGATGTAAGTATCATGGGCAACAAGAACTAGTTTAATGTGATGAGAGAATATATGGTTGGATTACTAGGGAGCATGAGAAATCAAGTCAATATATATAACATTGTATCTGCAAAATGTCACTTGTAGTAAAAGTAATACTTGACTAAACACATGGAATATTATAATGTGGTGAAACACAAATTTATTAATACCTGATTGAAACATCATACCTTTTTCAAGAAAAGGTGTTTACCCAAGATGAAATTAAGTTTTGGGCAGTTCCATATCAACAAATTATTTCATCTTTCATCCACAAAATTTCACAAAAAAGTATAAAGTATAGTTCCCAGTTCATAACAGAGGATTTTGTGACATTCGTAAGGGCTCGACAAAATCATCTTGGGTTATGATGAAAAAATATTGAGCCATATTCCAAATTATAACCCCGAACAATTGAACTTAGTGCTGTGGTTATAACTGCAAGGAGCTGGTGATCCATTTCTACAGATATTTGTATAATGCACTAATGGTTTTGCACCATCATATCTGTCAGAGTTATTATCGCCCTATGTTCAAACACGGATGCTTCGATCAGGAAATAAACAACTTCTTCAACAGACAATGTCAAACCAAAAATGGGGCGACAGGTCATTTTTTTTTGCTGCTCCACGATTATGGAATAAACTTCCACTTTACATCAGGACTGCAAACACTGTTACTTGCCTTAAGAAACTGCTGAAAACATACCTTTATATGACAGAGACAGTTTTAAATGTTCAATTCGTTTAACAGGTTTTTTTTTGGTGCCATGAGCGCTCTTTGATGAGTGGATATGTGCCTTGTCGCTATTATTATTATTATTATAATGCAAAATACTTTTTGTTTTTGTCCTTGCATCAAAGCCTTTCAAATATTGGAAGACTTTCCATCATAAGAGACAAGGTCTTATTATGTACTTGTGATGATGTAAACCAGGGATTAGTTGATCCTGGATTACAAATTATAGACAAAATGTCACATTTGTGTAATATTTCAGCCAGCCTATCTATCTCTCTATACACATGATTCATGATTCAGGTCTTACATGCTGATTGCTTACATAGCCCATGGTTCTCTAACTCCAAGTTCTGGTTCATTGCTGGTCAACTATTCAATTATGATTGCTGTGACATAAATATTCAATGTCCAAATTGATTTTCATACAATGTTTTTTTTTTGGTACTGATTGTTTTATTTATGATACTGCTTAATGAGTGTAAAAATATGGTTTTCACACTTAGAATTATTGTCAGTTGTAACTTTGTATTCTCATGCACATATATCCTTAATTCACGTTTGAATGAAGATCTTTTTCCAGTTGCATATTTATCCAGAACTGGTGTATTTATTTATACATCTTTTTTTATGCTAACATGAACTTAACAGCGCCGGGACCTTGAATTAATTAATACAATTTTTAAAGCTCAAATTCTACTTGAAATCTGTTTTCATCTAAATATAAGACACCACTTGTACTAGATATTCTCTGCAACCTGAAGTAACAGTCACAGTTATTCTTGATTATTACTACAACTCCTATCACTCAAACAGCCTGTGATAATTATCCATTTATCTTGGAGGTATATCTACATTTCTATGCATGCATGGATCCCTCTTAAGGTTTAAGGGGATTTTGTACATGCATGCATTAAGATGCACATGCAGGAACAGTTTTGACCTACTGGGGTCTTTCAGATGGTCAGTTAAACTTGGATTAGGTTGCTTGTTGAAAATTTTAAATCTTTACTCAAAATAGAAGAGTGTTCTCTGTTCACTTTAAAGGCACTGGTTATGATCAAACATGTAATGAAATTAACTGAATTTATTGAATTCTAGAGAGTATTTCCACAAATTGATTTTATCCATTACCATTGCTGTTGAACATGAATGTAGGAGAGAGACAATTATTTGTGCTTGAATTAGTCAAAATAGATCCCTAATTTTGAATGCCTTGATTGAAAAAGAAACTTTTTGACTACAACTAAGCAGAATGATCAACACTTATCATGCAAGCACTATGTTATTGGGCATCTTAAAGGTTGTCTTTATATGTCTGAACGTAGTCTTAAGGCACTTGTTTTAAATTCCTAGGTACAGTCTTGAAGTGTCCTCTCTGCCAGCAATTTCAATTTCAATTAAGGTCAGTGTGCATAATTGCATTTTCAAATTTGATTTAAGAAATGAATTACAGCGGACATGCTGATTTTGATAATAGATTCAGTGTCATGTGTGTGTTTATTCTGATGTACTGGAATGTTGTCCTGTCTTGTTTAATCAGCATAAAGCAATTTGCTTAAAGGGTTATGATGAGAGGTAGCGGTAACTGTCTTTCTTTTAAAATTTCACATTCTTCTACTAATAATTTATCATAATTGCACAATAATTCAGGGTCATATGCAAAGTTCTAAGAGGGCTTAAAGCACAAGTGTATAATGTTTTGACTGCTTGTATTATTAGCATTTTATCAAAAAGAAATGCACTGTCACTAAAACTGGTTGACCTTCTTGCTACCTGTGCAAAATATTTTTGCTGTGAAAGATCCAAAAAAGACGGAAGTCATGTCTGCACCTTAATAATCTACATTTCCTGCATTTAAGTAAAACAATTAATTTTACATAAATGTTTTTTTGATTTTCTGGTGCAGACAGGATAAATTGTTACTTATACTGAGTTGAAAAGGCTAGAAATGAGTTAATAGTTGAATTGGGGATAAGGATTATTTGAATAAGCTTACAATTACATATGCCCTAGATTTCTTTAAAGGAGTGTTGGAGAATTTCATAAACATTTTCCCCCAAATAGGTTGAGATTACATTTTTTATAAGTTGAAGCGTCAGTAGTAATAAACGTAGTATACAAATGTTTGCCATCAAGTTCAATCTTTATATATCAACGTATTGTTGTTTTCTTTCATTATCAATATTGTAAAGAATAGTCTGGTATCAAAAACATCATGCAAAATGATATTTTAAGAAAACTTTTCTGAAGGTTTTTATCAAAATGTTCATAATATATGGCAGTAACTGACTGTCAGAATGTAACGTTTCAAAATAAGCAAGTCATGCACCTTTAAACTTTGATTTATCCTAATCAAATTGGAATTGTTCGACAACTTTTACATGCTGAAGCAAATGTCTTAATCTGACAAGGAAAAGTTAGATTACTGAAATAAATGATTTATAAATGGAATATTATTATGCAGCTTTGTAAATGACAGCTTAACAAAATGGGCCTAAATCCATCTTCAGATATATTGTGTGCCTGGTGATATTCTAAAAGTATTAGTTGAATCTCACATGTCTAAATTTAGCCATTTAAGTGATGTAAATAAACATAAAACAATTTGGGAAATAGGACAAGGAGTAACCTCATTTAAATTCTATTAAAGCCATTTTCTTGAGGAAACAATTCCAACAGGCACTATTTGGTTTATATTGCCTCTTATGATCATCCAGATTTTTAATAGATTTGGCCCTGTTTTCTTGCCACAAATCATGAGATGATGGAAACGCTTTAGATCTTGAAGATGCTCAAAGGTTTAGAAAAGTTCTATGATATGGCAAGTTTTCCATAATTCTGAAAGGCCAAATTATGTGATTTTCTCTGGATGGTTGTAAGTTACACAATGTTCTGTGATAAAATTTCAATCGCCACTTTCTCATTTCATAATAACAATCATGTTTTGCACATCAAACAAATCCTCACACATTATATGTAATGGCTCGACCCGATGATATAAATTTCTATTTTATCATTTCATCTGTTACAGCATTTGCTAAGCTTTAAAATGACACCTTTTTGAAATTGATCAAGGTGATCAAATCTTACAACAGAAAATCTGGTGGAAATTCTTATCATTTTCTTTATTTTTTGCTGCCTATTTTCACCAATTTCTTGAAAAGTTTTCTGTCGCAATGCCCCCTTTCAGGGTGAGCCATCATACATTATCATGACCCTCATTTATGGGGGGGGGGGGGGGGGGGGGTGGTTGTAAAGAAAAACTGACAAAAATGATTTACTTTTTTTTGTAGATATGAAATTATAACTTATATTATCCACCACCATATTTGCTTTGGTACAACAGATATTGTTAACCATTCTGTGTTTTTTTTAAAGTCTAGAAACAAATATCTAAGGTTGATTTCTAAAATATTTCAAAATATTACCAAAAATAGGTCAAAATCAACAGAAAATGTTACAATTTAATTTGTTTGGTGTGATATATTTTTTATCTTGGTATGTATGCATTGAGGAATAAACCTATTTCAATCATGGAAATGCAGAGTTTTAGTACTGTATGTAAAATTCAAATTTGAGTGAAATGGAAACAGGAAGTGGTAGATCAATAAATGCATCTACTCCATTACTTTCCAGAAAGTTTTGACTAATTTGATTTGGTTAGACATGGCAGGTTGACATTCACATAACTTGTTATCAATATATCCAAAGAAACATAACACTGTAATAAAAATGTACAGTTGTCAGACCTACAGGTGTCTCATTTTTGCATCCGTAATAGTATGGGTGAAAAGGAAGCACATAACAAAAGGATGCAGATGTCAGCTACTACATGTATCTCATTTTAGCAAGAATATTGAATACAAGTTAATGTGTGGCATCATTGAAAAATAATTATGTTGTCAGACCTGCATATGTCTCATTTTAGATTCTCTTTGATTTAGTTTCAAAAGATTGTTTTTGGCTCTGATTAAGCTCTTGAGTTTTTCCACTTTTGTGACATTTTGCCTTGGCATCTATAATTGTTGCCAAAATAATTATAAAAAATTGCAATGTATAATCAAAGCCGAAAACTATTAACCACTTTTTTACTGATCTGCCAAATGATTTTAAGGCAATTTTCAGATTTGCTATTTGTACCTAAGCTATGGATTAATGCCAAAAGGAGAAACATGTAGCACTGGCATGTTAAACCTTTATCATGACATGACACATTTAGTGCCAGAAGTAATGTAACATGTCACTCTGTCAATCTAATTATGTCAGTCAATAAAATGCTCTCACCTCTGATTAAAATCATCTCACTTTTCCTCAATTTTCTATCTTTTCTTGTTTCTCGTTTTACCACAGATGCTCTACACATCTGCAATGTTGACGCCATTACTGTCACCTCACTACTGAAAACTAATCTCATCTAAGTATCGGTGCAGACAATTTTGATGAAAGCGTACAATTGTATCACAATTATTATGAAGGCTTAAACCTTCTAACTTACAATTTCATCATTTCTATGTCAGTGAGTAAAACTTAAACTCTTCCTAATGTGATATTTTTAACTGGAGGATGTTGATTGTGACGGAACGGAAGTAGAGTTGTCGTCTTTTGACTTCTTGGTACAGAGATGTCTGGGGAATTTGATGACACAGTTAAACAAGGATATGTACGATTGAGGAGTCGTCACTTAGGGGTAAGTATTTAATGTGTTAATACATTCAAAAAATTTTAGTGCAACAAATTGTCTAAATATAAGTACTTTTAACAGAGTTCACTTTTTAAGAATTAAGATTTTGAAAAAAAAAGAGTGAACTCTGTTAAAAGTACAGATTCACTTAAAGAGGTAAAAGAAACTTCAAAAAATGTACATAATCAAAATGTAGTTATAGCTTTACAAATTGATAAAATGTACTTATTTCCTTGTGTATTCATAATGTTGATGATAAAGATCAAGAAATAATATTTTCTATATAGCTGAAATGATAGTGAGTTTACTTCTTCCTATGATTAAGAAATGTAGTTTTAAAAGCAATGTTAAGAATAGGTCAGATATATAGAAAAAGTTTCCCTTCCAACTTTCCCTGGTTCAAATTTGCTGAAATGCATTTGTACAAGTTTTTTCCCCCTCGAATTTTAGGACTTAAAAGAAAGATGTTTACCTAAAAGACAGTTTTAATTCTCCTCAACAGCACGGTTCATTGAACTTTTCCACTTGAAAGCTGCAATGGTGTGTATCATTCCTGGACAGTTTCAGCTATAAACCGTGGTTTAGCTAAACACTTTTCTGGAATATGGGCAAATAAGTTTATAAATATCATATGATATAGTCGGGTGTTTAATGTTATTGTCAGAAGAGAAAAGGTTAAAAGTAATTGATTGTAAGGAAGGGAAATGAGCTTGTCAAGAGTTGTCAATTCTACAGATAAACTATGTCTGCAATTTATTTTGTTGATAAAATAGAAGCTTGCATTCCCTGCCTTTGAGCTTGTTATTTTATTATAATGAAAACTTGTCTAAAATTGCTGTTTGTGTTTCAAGCTTAATTCAATTTGTTATCAAAAATCAAATTGAAAATCAGTTTGTTCTGCTCATTCATTCATTTGGGATTTATGGTATAGTCGGGTTTCTTGTAATTATTTTGTGATGGATTTTGGTTTTTCGTAATTTTGTCAAGAAGCAAATGACCTTTTATCCATTGGTATTTCATGATAGTCATTCATTTGGTTAAAATACAATGAATGGTATATGGAATTATATATCCTAATATATTTGGTGACATGATTTTGCAAAAAAAAAAATCAAATTCAGGATTTTTAAAAAATGGGGCATATAGTTGAACACATACACCCCACAAAAACTGTGGGATACAGAATTATGGTTGGTAAAAGTGGGATTAGGTTTTAAGTTAAATATTCCAGTATAGCAGGATTTTACTGCATAAGAATGACAGTACCAAGTACCAAGTACATTTAAATATGTCCTTAAAATCATATACACATAATTAAAAATCTCTTTCATCTGTAAAATGCCTTATGATATATAATAACACTTCACGATACATATTGTACTATTAGCTGCTGTAGGTATCTTTCTCCATCCATCAAAAGCAAGCAATACTGAAATTAATATCATCCAATACATAGCATAATGTCCCTCAGGTATTTTTCATCAGATAGTTTTCCTATCATTGTAGGGAGTAATGGCCTCATTAGAATTGACCTGTTCCTGACCTCCCGTCAGAAGATTTTGCCGCTATTTTATGAGAGGAAATTGTTTATGAAAGAAGGTATGAAAATTGTATCATATTTCTGATTCTGATTGTCCCGCTGGTTGTTGTTTTCTGATAATGATACCCACTGAGAGGCTTACTCAAAGGAAGATGGTCAGTGCACTTACATATTCAAGCAAGCCACTGACATTGCAAACGTACCTAATAAAAATTTGCATTGAATGGAATATTCAATGTTTTAGATAAATTTGAGCCAAATTAAATACTTTCTGAGGAATATTATGCTATGTTACAATGAATGGTAAATCTGTAAATCCAAAGCAATATCATGTTGCATCGTACATTGCATCATCACAATGAATTTGTTGTGCACCTGTTTAAATCTCATATTGGTAGAATTTGTGGAAACAAATTTTCACTATACACACTGTATAGTCTGTATAGAATGCTGCTTTCTATTAACTATGATATAGGCCAAAATATGTTATTGCAAGAGCATTGGATTATTATGTAAAGGCATTTAAATACTTGTTTAAAGTTTTTCTAAAATATGCAGGAGATTTGAGTCCTGCTGACTACTGCAAAATCCTTGATAGAGGTCTGAAAAGTAAAGGACACTGCATGTACACCCATCTCTGTTTAAAAAGAAAGGTTCAAATCCAAAGTGTGCTATATGCATATTGAAACTGAAGAAAGCTTTATTTTAAATAAGCTTGTAAAAAGAATGTATATAATTGATCGCTAGGTATTAATTAGATATGTGATGATAACCATGATGAAGTTAAGTTTGTCACCATCATTAATGACATTTTCTCTGATAGGAAACTTGAATATCAATACGCAGCATGCCACACGCACAAAATTTCATAACAAATATTAGTTTATAAATACTGGGGGTTTAAAGAATAACCTTAGAAATATCATGGAAATATCTTCTTTTTCTTTATTATTTCAATACATGGTATTATTGTTATTATTTGACAACTATGAAACCTGTTTTCTATAATTCACAATTAGGTTGTAGAGTAATTATTATATAAGATTTGGTAAGAAAAAAAACATACAATTATCAAACAAAGGTCTATATTGTGAATTTTACATTTTCAATGGCTTTTTAAAAACAATTAACCAAATGTATTCACCAAATTACAAAGATCCACTCCAAAAAAAAAAAAAAAAACTTTCCCACTACTGACGTAGAGGGGGTCCCTCCCCTAGACTTAAGCTTGTGCGTGCAAGTCTGCACATTGCCACTTAACGGCAAATCAATCCCCAATATCAAATGTTTTCTATGCCCTTGTTTTGACTGATGTTAGGGTTACAATAAGGATTTAGTGTTTGGGTTTCAAAGTAGAGTAATATTTTGATGGGGATCTAAATTCTTTTAGATTTCTATACATACATACTCTTCTAGATTAATTATCCATAATTTGTTGACTCTACATGTATTATGTAGCAAGTCTCTTTTATACTTTAGTCAGTCTTCATAAATATTACTGTATTCATCAATTCAGTTGACAGCCAAACAAATTATTTGCATCTGTGTTCAGTCACTATCAATAATAAATACCAATAATGTTACAACCATGTAATGTTTAATCGAAACCTACAAATGATTTGTTGCTTAGCAACTGCTCATCAGTCTCGAAATCATTTCTGGAAATGAAATGTTTCTTTATTTTAAATATTTCAAACTTTTTATTTTATTTGGTCTAATAAATTTGAACTGTTTTTATTTTCTGTCATGATTATTTCCAGATTTTTCCAATGGTATTTTTATTATAAAGAAGAGTTTATGAATCAGAACATGTTTCCTCTTGTATTTGAAATTTCTTCACTATAAATAATGTGTAAATGAGAAGCGGTCTTCAAAGAGAGAATCTTTTTCCTCTTTTTCTGGGAGAGAAGACAAAGGATAAACATAGCAATATTTTGTATTCAAGTGTTTTATATAAATTGATTATGATAACCTTAAATATGAATTGAAAGCTTAATTGTGAAAAATTCACCTTTGCGATTTTACAAATGAAATACAATTTGTTTATAAAGAAATAATTGAAATAATTCATAATATTCCACATGTCTTTTTCGGGCTTTCGGTAAAACCTGATATTCCTACATATTTTGGTCTCTGCATAGTTTGGCTGAGCAGATTTTGCATTTGCCTATAACTGTCACATGTTTAAAACCAATAATACCACCATATGGCTTTGTTTTTATTGTCAAATGTCATGTTTACAAGTAATACAATTTTTACAAGCGATGCGAAGCAAAGTCTAAGTAAAAATTAATTTGTCACTGCGTTTCCGGGTCTTTTGTCGTTTCCGTTACTTAGTGACCAAATGCTATCGCTTGTATTTAATTGGCCAGTTAAGTGTTACCGGCTTTTTGTGTACTGGCTGTGTGTTTCGATTAGGAGCCATTAGCAATCTGGTCTTCATCCTGTTAAGTCTAATTCAGCATAATAAAAAACTCATCTCTACTGGAACGGAATTTGAATACGGAGAAACGGATATAACAGTTAAAATGCTATTGCTGTACTATATCGCAAACCACGAAATGGTTGTTTACAGCCATAAATTAGATGAATACCCAACATTTTCAGTCAGATGTGTAAATAGGATATTGTTAAAAGGGCCCGTTAAAGTGCCATAGCAGTCACTTGGGTCACAAACACATGACGAAGACGGAGGCGTTGGGTAAGAACCAAACTAAACAATGTTGTGGATATTAGCAGTAAAAACGGTGAGTCGTATAAAATTATATTTTATTAGAGTTA
>JXSR01S000094.1:33651-50369 GCA_000969725.1 Ophiothrix spiculata
GGAAGCTAAAATTAGTACCAGTGGTTTATATTTCATAAGATTTATACTGAGATATAATATTTCAATTGACAGCAAGTATTTGATCACTATTTTAGTTATGATTTATGTGTATCAGTAGCAAATATATTGGGTTGTTTTTTGTTTTCTTTTGGTTTTAAGGATCATAGTTTTAGAAAAGTCAATACACTATTAGTTCCTTCACTTATAATTCTGATATCGAATAAAATGTGTCATCTAGTTTAGTGATGGACCGATTCAATCGGCCGGATCGAAAATCGGCCCAGTTATTGTGGTGACGAATCAGGATCGGCAAAAATCACAGAACTCTACCGATTCAGCCAACCGATCCATACATACAACAACAGCTTGAACATGTAGCTGGAAATCTCCATAAAATGTGTTTAAAATACAAGCATTCTGCCTTGTTGGACTAAACAGACTAACAAGTAACTTGCTTTCATTTCTTTTATTGTCAATCTTGATCATAATTTTGATTTCTACATTAATAAATGATCAAATTCATGGAAAACGTACCAGTGATACGTAACACTTTATTTATGTTGAGAGTTGAAGTAACTTCATAACAAGATTTGTATCGGATCGGGCCGACTATTTGAAAATTGAATCAGGAATGGGCAATTACCGATTTAGGATGGATTGGCCCAACCTTAGTGTGATCATTGCAAAAGACCAACTAAAGGGTAATCTGTAAGACAGAATAAAAGCTTAAGTATATCTTTTTAATAATAAGCTCCTGCAGACTTTTTACTCAGTAACACATTTGGGAAGTACAACTGTGCCCTAGACATATTAGTGATATTAAAATAACCTTTAAAGAGGTGGATCAGTCATAAATCAGAATAAGACCACCGATGACGTTGATTGGTATCACTTAAATTATTTGGTACAAAGACGTAGGTGTTGTTGAACAGTTTTAAACTTCTTTAATGATTTTTACCAACATTTATAAGAACATTCGGTTACCCATTAAAGAAGGCAACATTTGAGTAGGAAAAAATATGTAAAAGATCTATTTTGTCATGAACACAACTTTGGACAAAATTATATTTTGAATAGTTTTATAATTTAACAAAGATTATTCTGTCCGGATAGTTCGGTTCAATATACCTAACTTTTAAACTTGAATATCAATACTGTTTTGCAACATTTGTTTGATTACAGTACATTCAAACATCCCCGTATATTTAATCAATAGCTGAGATGTAAAATGCATGCGATGGCTTTGCCTGGTCTTAAAATAGTGTCAAATATCTTAAGTCAAGACCAGTGCAATTGTAATGAAAGCCCTTCAGTTGATTAAAAAGCAAAGAAACGTGATCTTTGTAGCAATAACTTCTTAAGGTTATCTAAATATATGAGGCTCACAATTATTCTAAAGTGTAGCCTAGTCTAATATATACAACTATTTGTAAAGTTCAAGACATATGGCAGGGTAATAAGGATTTGCTTACGCGGTAGAAACTATTGAATAGGGCTTTACTGCTTATGTGGCCATTTAAATAGTTTGTTAAGTCAGAGAAATGGTTATTACAACTTTAAATCACTTCCCATTTTTTGCAGAATAATGACAATCATAGTACTGATGGAAAGGGACTAAAACTGTCCAATCATGTCATAGATACTGATCAAATACATATAACAATGCATGATGGTATATGTAGAAACAACTTATCAACTTTTTAAAATGGATGCAAGGTCACTAGGTTCTGGGTGTGTCCATGATTTTTTTCTTACATCTTAATGACTGATATCTTTTAATCAAAATAATCAATTAAACAAGAACCTCTACTCACAATCCATTTTAAACATGATTGTTAATAAAGCAAATGAAGCCCCCAAATCTCCTACATGCAAGTAAGGGGTTAACCCTAGCTGATCTGAATTTCACTTCATATTACTCAAGAAAATCGGATTTATGTCTGAGAATTATAGCGCTTGATATATTTAAGAGTAGTTAGGAATCATTTTGTCTGAACTAGTTTGCAATCCTAGATGCAATCTATCAGCACTTGGATTTTAGTGTTTCCCAATGCACTTGGGTTGACGAAGCAATCAAGGACACATTCCTAACCAGTAATATAACCAGAGGTTGTGCACCTGATGCACAGGCACCACAAATATTTTGTTTGCCGAATGCTGCTGTTGATGAATTTGTAGAGATTTACCAATAGTTGCAAGTTAAAAATCAGCTGCGTAGTTGTTTATTGTTTAGTTACAAGAACTGACAGCGATTTAGACTTGAAAATGATAAGTAATTTTTTTCTGATAGTTTGTTTGTTTGTCAGTTTTCAAAAAATACTAGAAAGCATTGGGTGTACTTCAAAAATCTGTTTTCGGTAAAACCCAAAAAGCATGCACCACCAATATCGAAAGACTGGTTATGCTACAAGACATTGCCTGTAATCATTATCAACCATTTCACTGATAATCCTGCAGTGTTTCACTTGAAGCTCTATGTTCATGAACTACCAAGATGTGTTGATAAAATGAAATGTGATTATGCTATTACTAACCACATGGGATGGGGGGGGGGTATTTACGTATACAATTCTTACAGGGATGTGCCATTCTTATGAGTCAGACAAAAAAAAAATGATTACATATGGATCAGATTTTTGAAAACTGGGTCAGAAACTGGCTGGTTGAAATTGTAAAAACTTACCTTTTTACTTAGACATTGACCCTTATAATATAAGGCTTCAATGGCATATCCCTGTTACTAACATTCTGAGAATCCCTCCCCTTCCTAAACCAAACTAGGTGGCTTTTGGGGAAACCAGGTTTCCAAGGCAACTTGCTGCATCATCTCTGGAAATTTTATCCTCTTTGAGCACAAGCACACAAAGGGAGTTTGCTGTACAATTATCACCTTTGTATTTTAGTGTCTTATATTAGAGATTATGAATTGATGTAATGGGGTTTCAGTTTTAGGTTAGGGGTTGAGGGATTGCTTTGATGAGAGAATAAGCAAACCAGATAAAGTAGTTTGAAATAAGTTACCAGACACTTCCAATAAAAAATCCCCATGTAGTGATTAGAAACAAAATTTGTAAATTGCATGTGGTAGAAATTCACCTATATTAGGATGCAAACAGCTTGAGAAATGCGAAACAATTCTCAAGTAACACTTATGTGTCACACCCATCAAGAACAACGCTTCAAATGTCCAATGGTGAATCACACCCTTGTATGCATTATTCAAAAGAAATATTATCCTTTTCATGACCAATAGTTTAACCATTTAGGATAACTTAGCTCATCTCATATTTCTTAATTTCTAGAGTTAAATTCCCTCAACCTAATTGGATTTAAATTTTAACAGATGATGGAGCAGTTTATGCACCTGTATCATCATCATCAGGTATTGGATGATAAGGAACAGTTATCTTTGGTTTTAAGGTGTCTGGTCCATGATAGATCTGCCGGAAATTTTCTAGTAAAAATCGGCATGATTGATATTTTATAGATGTAGAGCCGATTTTTAAAATACAAATTGGGGGTCACCGGACTTGTTTTTGCATGCGAGTCAGTTTAAAAAAGCATTTTTGGAGTTTTTTTGTGATAAATTAGTACAGGGGTCTATGGGAAATGTGGCAAAAGGGACATTTTTTAGTGTTGATTCAAAAAATTCGCCCGAAAATGTTTGTCAATTTGTTCACAAAAGTTGCGCAAAAGTATGTTCTTTCAAATAAAACAATAAAAAATGGGGGTCACTGAACTAATTTTCCAGAGAAATATTAAAATATGGCAATTTTTAGCTTCAAAACACTACTCAGAGTATATGCGCATGCGTATTGCGGCACTTACCAACTTGGAAACTAGCGCTTACTGGTACGCGTGGAAGGTGCGTGGACCAGATACCTTAAATCAGCAATAATGTCTTACATGGGCAAGTTCAAATTAAGTTCATTCACTTGGTAAATTGCCTAAATCATCATAAAACAGAATAATCAGAAGTAAACTATATGAATATCTAAAGGGATAAAATATATAACATCAAAAAATGATTGATAACCACAATCTTTTGATTTGATAAAATATCTCATCACAGAAAATCATGTCACAATGTATCTTAACAGCCTTACTTAACACATCTGTCTTTTCATGTCTCTGATCAAAAATACCAAGACTAACAACCATTCCTGATAAGTTGATATGAAGCAATAGGATTCAAAATTGACAATTAAGCAAAACACAACAGAAATGTTTTGATATCAAAAGGAAAAACATTTACCAGGAAATCAGGTCAACAAGTGTGTTTGAACATCCCTTTCATTCCCATTTGTCAGGTTCTTCTCACCAGAAGCCTTCACAGTTTTCTTTACACTCATATACTGGAGTGCAATATGTTAACAAGTCCATTTATCAACAGAATTTTGTGTTTTCTACAAAACTGTGTCACCTTTTGAGAAGTTGTGATGTTGAAATGTAGGTTGCATACTTTTCATAATAACCAATTAGAAAGTGTATTACAAATACCATATTAAGTTAAATCAATGGCATGGGGAGATGTTCCTGGTTGCTATGATATGAATATAGGCTGATTGAGGTTCAATGCCGCTAAAGGCTGTAATGGGATCTGGAATGATGTTAAAAACTTGAATATTGTAACAACTATTACAACTTAGCCTTTTAATTTCCAATTAGCCTTGACATAACTTCAAACATTTTTGTTGTGTACAACTAAGAAAACAATTCCTGTTTCAGATAATTTTGCAGAGAAATCACATTAATAAACTGAGTATGTTGGAAAATCAAGGTTGCTTGCTGACCTATACAAAACAATAAGTATTATACATCACATCATTTCCAACATCCCATACATCCAAACATCAATCCTACGGCAAAGTTCACCCCACCCCAGTTTCTCTCCATCTCATCTGTCAACGGAAACGCTACATCATGGATATGTCACTTGTGAAAACACTTGCAAAACATGGTGATTACACAGCTGTATAGCACTTGTACAAGTATCAAGAATCAAACTGAACATGTCATAAAATAATTTGATTTTTGTATTGGATTATAGGTTAGAGTAGTTGGTTATACTTTTGGATATTAAAGCATCAGAATTTTCTTTAGGGGAATCAAATTAGCTGGTTTAAGTAACAGCTTCAGCAGATGACAGTCATGGCCATCTGGTTTGCATAAGTTTTAAGGTTGTACCCAGTGTAGAGACTGGAGACTGGATCTGTAGTTCTTTTACTTGATACAAGTTAAAGACACACTACAAAACTAATTCCTGTTTTGCAACATTTGCAGACAAAGGGCATTAATATTTTAATCCCATTAAAAAATCAAGGTTGCCAACAAGACAATACATCATATGTATTTTCCACATCCCATGCTTAAAAACATCCATCTTTACAAAGTTCACCTCACCCCAGTTTTTCTCCATCTAATCTGTCACTAGAGAAACAGAAATGCTACATCACAGATATGTCACTTGTGAAAACACTTGTAAAAACTTGGTGATTACACAGCTGTAATGTACTTGAACTAGTATCACAAATCAAACTAAACAAGTCACAAACTAAATTGATTAATGTATTGGTTAACATGATAGGTTAGAGCAGTTAGTTGTGCTCTTGGGTATTAAAGTGTTAAAATCATCTTTAGGGGAATCAAGTTGGCTGGTATTAGTTACAGCTTCAGCAGATAGCAGTCAAGGCTATCTGCTACATAAAACTTTAAGCTTAAGAGAATGAACCCAGTTTAGATACAGGATCCACAGTTCTGTTACTTGATACAAGTAACAGATACAACTCTCTTGATGGATATGCATTAATGAAATTTCATGCTAATTTGCCATGTGACACAATTTAACAGACAGGTCCTTTTTATGAAATTTCATGCTAATTTAGCATGTAACATTTGGCCTAGTTTACATTTTTGTTCCTCTAGTGGGTCTACTCCTTGATTAATTAAACTTGTTGTTTCTCTGAGTCCTAGCATTGCTTTGGGATATCAGACAGTCAGACAGCCCATTACTTGATGATATCTAAAAAATGGAAATAATATTTAGTACTTTTGGCAATATTGTGAAAACTAAGATAACAATTACATTATGATTTTTATTAAGAACTTTAAAAAATAGACTTAAAGGGGGGGGGGGTGTTGGTAAGTTGCTCGACACAAATTTTTGTAAAACTTTGGGAAATTTCACTTGAATTGTTTCAATTTACCATTATCATAATATCAAACCTTTTTGCGTTGACTTTATATTGTCATATAAATCACATACTCAATATCCTACTTGGTCCACTTCTAATGAAATCAACACCCCACTTGTTACTCTAGCACTAATTTGACATTTTATTTCAGGCAAACATTTCATTTCATACCCCATTTCATAATTTCATCATAAGCTGATTACAACATCCACACAGCTCTCCATTTATTGCATTAGGGATCCAATTACATGGCAAATTCTGAATCGGGAACAAATTAAGTTTTATAAATCAGTATCATTTGTTTTCAATAAGTCATGATGTGTAAATATATAGAGGAGAGAATTGTTCTCTTTCATTATACAGTAAATCTTACAGGAATATAATATTTAAAACAATCAAGAATTGAGTTAAAGATATGTTGTAACCATACTGCAGCAACGGATTGATAATTTGAATGTGGCTATGGCATTGGTCAAGCACTGTTACTTTATATGCACAATTTGGTAGATAAATGTAAGTTGCGTTTTGCATTGTAGTTATTTAATTGTAGCGCACGACCAGAGCACAGAGTGAGGTCCACTGCACATTCATTCAGCATCGGCCCAGGCGTGGCAACAACATGACGCTATCCCCTAAACTGAACTTTTAGAGTGCACATAGTAACCGTTTCCTATCTGTACTTTCTTTAATCTTTGGTTGCAACATTTTCTAAGACATACACTTTTAATTTCTCTCAGAGACTTACTGTGTCCAAAATAAAAAAATCACATTCTTTTGTGTATCGCTTTGGCTTTGTCAGATATTCAGAAAGTATTTTAAAGTTTAGTACCACAGACTTGGTCTACTCATGTCTTGAAAAGGCACCTATTGCTTCAACAGGTAAATCTAAAACAGCTTCTTATCATGTTCCGTGACATTTTTACTCAAAGAGAAATTATTGAAATGATCTTACCTGTAAATGCAATGTGTAAAAACTCAAAATTTAGAAGCTTTTAGCACTTATACATAAATTTGGCTCAATTACCTTAAAGTGAAAGTGTGACATGAATGAAAAAAGCTTTCACCTTCTTGCTCCGCTTAATTGAGAACAATTACCACTTAATTAGAGCATGGATAAAAGAGCTTTTGATTCCACATTGAATACTCAATTAAAATCAGATTTGCTCCTGCGCATATTATAGAATACTTCTGTTTGATAATGTCTACATTAGGTATATCGTATATGCTTCCCTGTGGGTATGTGGCTGTGTCATAATTCTGCACCCTTCAAAGGTGCCCATCAACAAACAACCCTTCCACCCTGTGTGATATGCACGCTTGTATCATCCATCAGATGTTCATTGCACATTTCATGCTCTAGTGGAGCTTACCCTAATATTTCATTTTGTACAAGTTCTATATAATCTATAAAATCTCTGTCATTTACTTTGTAAGATCCCTTCCTACTATCAAGAAGGACCAATCAAGCATTGTGATAAAATGAAGACATAAATTGGTCTTGGCTTCCCCAAACACCCAGCTGTTTACTTTAATGTTTATGGAATAAACACTGAGCCAGTTTCCATGTTTTGTTGCACCCATATTGCAAGGTACAATAGTTGTTTATAAACAAAATAAGTCATCCACCAAGTCTCAAGTGCCCTACATTTTGCACTTGTATCATTACAATAAGAAGATACTTTTCTATCAGATAACTGTGCAAGGAACAGCAAAATAAAACTTTGCTCAGAACAAAAAAACCCTTTTTTTTTCATTCTGGGTGGAATTATATCTCGATGTGCATGACCATCAAACCAATTTGATTGATCATCATATAATGTCACATTGCAACAAGAAAAGTCAAATTATGTGATCTGGTGATTTGCATGTGAACTGTAACCTCAGTGCACAAGATGCATTCAAGAGAAAAGCTTTTCTTAAATTTCGGAGGGTTTGTCTTCAACAGGCATTTTTGGAAGGTTGAAGTTTAAAAATGTTTTTATGATATTTTGAGGTATTATACTTTGCAACAATCAACACCTCACAAAATCCATTTTCAGATTTAGTACATTTAATGTATTTAAAAAACGAGTTGCTATTCCATGTTAAGATTTTGCCATAATGCTGTAAAGTATCCTGCATTATATTTATTTAATGCCACAGTGTTTTGTTGTTGTTGAATTTCTGATAACATTTTAAGTGTATCCCACCTTGGAATTTACGTAAAATTCAGCATATTCCAAAAATAGTTATAACACATCTTTTGTAGTTGAACTCACTATTACGAATAAAAATAGAACATATATGCATTTTCCATAATCAACATGATTTGTAAAAAGTAATTCCAAATTGCCTTGAGACATAGGGGCTGGAGCAAGGCCTTAAAGAACACCACTTAGACGCTAATTGACATTTTATCTGTCCCAAGTAGGACGCTTTAATCATTTCTTTAATGACATTAGCTGTATTCCAAAATTAACAGCCACAATATAATTATTTCTGATTAAATTACTTCCAGTAAGTATTTACCAGCAAGTAATATAAAAAACTTGTGAATTATGAACTTATCGAAACATTAAATACTAATTTTGAAAGGATATTGAAGGCCCATGTAAACTACCTGTAGACCATTCTTTATTATCAGCTCCATGTAATCTACCTGTGAACCAATTGGTTAGTATCAGCTCCATGTAATCTACCTGTGAACCAATTGATTATTATCAGCACCATGTAATCTACTCGTATACCAATTATATAATCACCTGATCAACCTGCCCATGTTGTGTCCCAAGTAAACTACCGGTACACTCAATATTATGTACCGAGTAATCTACCGGTACAAATAAAATTATGTGTCCCAAGTAATATACCGTACACAGTCAAATGCGCAAGGAAATATCAAATGCGCAAATAAATATAATGAATGATAAATTATTGTAGGCTTAATATTATAGGCACAAATCATAAAGGCTACCTGTGAGCCTGCTGCTTATCAACACCAATTGATCTACTTGCGAGCAACATAATGAAACAGTGTTCCAAGTAACTACCTGTGAACATTCAAAAAATCATGATTAATGATAATGATATGTCAGTGTTCCAAGTAATTACCTGTTAACAGTCAAAATCATAATTATAAATGCAATGCGTGATTTGCCCAAGTAAATCTACTTGTAAGCACTTGTCATTAATGAATTACTTGTTATGCATTAATTACATTTAATTTTTTATTCAATTTCTTATTCAATTTTGTAAATGGAAGGGAAATTTGTCTTTTCATTTCTTTAAAATTTGGGCGAGGTGGGTGGGAATTTTAAACTCGTGAACATACGTCCTACTATGAGGGAAACAGATAAGTGAATGACGCTTTGTGGGTCTTTGTTAACTAAACAATCGAACAGATGCCGCTGATTGGTGTAGGCAAAGAACCTGAACAGCTATGATTGGCTAAAACTATGCACACCAACAATAGGCACAAAAAACAACTTAACAAAAACCGCGATAAACAACCGGACACAGGGTTCCCCTCTGCACTGGCAAATCCGTTTACTCCATAATGTATTTCATAAACGTTATTGTACCAGACAAATTGATGTTAATCACATTATTTTCAATACAGATTATGTTCCTGAGATTGGAGAGTCACATTCTCATATAGTCACTCTGTAGCATATGTGGATCGTCATATCGAAAGGTACCTTAATACCGGCATAGTACATTACGAGATACTAAAGCTAAGAAGCTAAGCATAGTCAAAAATCACGTCCAAGGTCGAATTTCTAATTTCATCAGAAAGGTTATCATTGAAGTGTATTTTATCATATTAATCAGGTTCCAACATTCAAAACATAAGAAAAATGTATTAAAAACCAAGCTAAAAATCCTCTCTCCATTCAAGATTTATTAAGTACAAAAACTTTAAACTTGATTTTCTCAGAACTATAGTTTTCCGAATCAGCCCGATGCCTTTTACCAATTTGGGTGTAACTTCACAGCCGAACATCCAATAACCAAAATCAAGGTGTCATTTTAAAGCTTAAAATCTCAGCTTTCAGATGAGACCAAAAAATCAATTTTGATTTTGCCGACCTTAAGGTACCTTTCGATATGACGGGTCACATATATACATGAATAAACCTCCCGTTAGAGAAGCAGAACCCTGAAGCCATCTTTTTTTACAAAATACTAGTTATCCCTATTTTAAAACTATTAATTTCAAGATTTCTCACAAACTTCATTTTTCTATCTATTCATAATAAAATTTGAAATCTCTACTTAAGATCTGCTAATCTGCATCTATTAGGCAAAAATTGTGTGATATTATTGTCAAACATTGTGCCATGAGATATTTTTCTCTCTGCATCATTTTTATATTATTAGGCTAGTGTAAAAATACAATGTTGGAGGTTTTAGTTAAATCGAAATGTCAAACAATCTAGTTTACATGCCAGATATTTGAAAATTTATAAGCCTATCATATATCATTTTTGAAATTCAAGTGCATCTGTCATAAAAAAGTGTGCAGCTATTATTCCTTTAAAATATAAATGAAAAGTGTAAGATTAAAAATGTACAAATTAAATTGAAAACATGGTATTTGCAATAAATATGTTTTTGTCCTCCCTTATGTTTTTCCAAAGATAGCTTAAAAACAGGAGCATTCTTTGCTGTAAATAATGTCTTTCATTCTTATAAACAGCATTCATCTCTGAAGACAAGATTTCAAATGTTGCTTATTTTTTAAACTTGAGCACAAGAGAAAAGCTCCTGAAAATGTGGTATTGTGAGTTATTATTTCACTTTTATTAAAGGATTAAATTAAAAACAGGTTTGAGTGACAACAAAAAATATGTCATTACATTTGCTTTTTTGAACAAAGGTGGTTTGAAATACACTCTTGCAGGGAAAGAAATGTAAAAATTCTTTTGTTCACTACTTTCAAATTTAAAAGAATGGTTGTTTGTATCTCTGGAACCATATGAATAATAAGGACGGGTTTTAAACATACAATTAGGTTTTTTTAATTGAGTTTTTTGGTATATAGCACCAGAAAGTTAACTTAAATGTTATTTATGTAAAATTAAAAAAAAATCTTAGACAGACAACTTCGTTGTTATAAAACATCAAAATCAACAACTGCTAAACAGGAATATGTAACTCATTTCAGTTTGCAATTTATAATTTAAACTAGACTATTTTAATTTTGATAAACACCAATGATATAACCTTTTAAAATGGCTGATTTTGTCCTTTAAATCAGACCTTATATTAACAAATGTCTCATACACCTACACAACACAACCTGGCCAATACAAAAAAATATCTTGCACTGAGACCTGAAAACGCGATATGTCACACATGACATTTGTAACGCTGCGGGATTACCACAGGAGTTGACTGGATTAAATAAATCTGCCATGACTTTTGAAATCACCATTTTAAGTATAAAATCTATGCAGTTATTGACATAAGTTGACACTCGTGAGTTAATATTTTAGAGATTTGCACTCTGTTCCATAATAATTGAAGATGGCGAGAGTGAATGAACAAAATAAGATAAAATGCCTGCCGGGAATCAGAATGAACTTTGAACAACACTGGATTTGAGATCTTTCCATCTTATGGTCAATCTTGTCTCTTGGGCATTATATAGCTAAATACAGCAATATACTATTTAAAATGTTGCAAAAAGACACCATCTTACATTGAAATTCAAAAAGTGATACAAATGCTGCATCTTTGACATCATTTGGAATTGTTAAAAACAAATTCAAAGGTGTGTTAGGTTTCAATTAGCACGTCAATTACTAATGGAGAACATTATTCCTTCTAATAGCTTTACCTCTTTTGTGTTCTTTGTTTACTCTTTATTAACAGCAGGGTGACACTACACATGCTTTTTGGGTATTTACATGGTTCAAAATAATCAAAGGCAAGGGATGACCTTTCTGCTCTTATTCAACATATCTTGTAAAATAGATGTGCCCTGGGTTTAAATGGCCACCCTACACAATTCGTATATTGCACCCTGGGTTCTGAAAGACTAAAACAAACAGAGAGCTTTTTTTGTTAAGTTCAGAGTAGTTTTCAACCCTTTACAGCTGCCTGTTAAAAAACCAAGAATTCAACACATAAGGAAGTCAAAACAATGCTCAGCTATACATGTTGTAGGTTAAAATTAAGTCAGTGCATATTAATGTAACACAGGTTAGCATAATATAAAAAGTTTTAAAAACATCCTAGCCCAATCACTATCATACATGAGTCGTATACAGAATACATTTTGCTCAATGATACACTTGCCATATATACAAATCTACACTTTAACACAAGACAAAAATTCAAAGTATATGGATGTAAAAACACACTCTTACTGAACTACATTTTGTACAATTCATAACCAGTTGTAACATAAAGATCTTTTCGAGTTTTCTGACAAATCACAGGTGTTTTGTACCTGACCAGCCATTACTGACACTTTACTAATAATTGTTATCTTACGTGTTTTTGTTGCAAGATTTTATACACATCTGTGCCATCGTATTAAAGATGTTTAAAAAACGGGTATAATATTTTATGTGAGGGATGACATTTCAAGTTGGTCATTTGGATGGCCAACCATTTTTTCTTAAGGTTAAAATTGGCCTAAATTGGCCCCAAAATCTAGAGAATTAGGAGGAAAGAATGTTCTATCTTTGGTAGGTAGCTAGGAACTCTGCACTAGGTTGTCACAATTTTTCAATACTAGATAAGATATTTTTTGTAATTGGTTTGATTTTTTGAACTTCAGTTTTAATTCTTCAACAAAAGAGTGAATCTCTGTGGTGTGTAATTTGAAAATGTACATTTTTACAGAGTTGACTAATAAAAGCATTACTGAGATTTAGTGATGTATATCTAAATCTTGGAAAAAATATTCATAGAACACATTAATCAAATCATATGCCTGCACTTAATTTAAAGTGAACTTGTACAACTAAGAAACAGCATTGCATTGCATTCTGTAGCAACATCCTTAATGCATCAGTTCAGGCTTTGTGCTTACAAGGTTGTGTCTATTTTTTTCCATTAGTATCATGATTATGATGATAAAGAACAAACTTATGAAAATATATCATAAAAAGCATCTTATAATAAGGTTTATGCAAGCTTAATAACATTTCATATATTGGAATGCACCCAAATTTCCCCTTAGGAACCTTTCAATAAATATACCACAGTAATTTCAAATTATCAAATAAGCTTAATCTTGCTAATAGCTTCCACCTTTGTTTGTGCCACTGCTCCAATATTCCAACCTTTCTCATGTCCCCTGTAGCAGAATTAATATCACCAAAGCATTTTTCCTTCATCTTGTGGACCATCACTTCCCCAGCCTATGATGCCACAATGATACGCTGATAGCATTCATTTTTGTATTGGATTAATCAGGGTAAGGCAATGCAGAGATTATTGCAGAATATACAAAAATGGGTTTAGAAATTGAGCAAATTTGAGGTCTAATATCAAATGCTGCATGTTCCAATTTATATTCTGATTTCTTACTTTGGAAAATGTTATTTAACAAGGAAATGATAGTAAAAACCTTTCGCCACTGATTGCACATTAGTTAACAATCTGATTTAAGAACATTTCCTAAAGAATATTGCCTCTACTCTGTTAATGCAAGTATCTGTTTAAACTTTTTTTGTACAATGACCCCATATATGATATTGTTCTGTAACAGTAACTAGCAGAAATATTTTTTTTTTACTTTGATACATTTGCTTAATGTGCCCTTGTACTCACCATGCAAAATGGCCTTTGATCTGTTGTGCATACTTCTGGCTAATCATTAGTGACACATTAATTCTAACTAGCATTCAGAAAACCTTTTGCAGTTATGTTAAAGCATTTTTTAGCCAAACCACTGTCTAATCATGTGTCAAGCATGGAATCCAAATCCATATTTCAACTATACTGTAAATGTTCTTCAAACAGTGCAAAAATTTAAAAATAAGCCATGTTTGATTAATTTTTAAGAACAATCTTTTATGCATTGTGAGAAAAAAGGTTTGGAGCATGAAACCAAACTCCAAATAGGTTATTATATACTGTAATAGCATTTTTAAATGCTTAAAAACATAATTATTAAAACAATTAAGTTTCCATTTTTCCACTTTTGCTATTATCTGACATTTACTCTTTTCCATATCTAAATGCCCCTCCCTGTATATTTTGATGAACAAAAATCCATGTAGTCTTAGCATAGCTTGTCTTGTATTCAACTTAGGTGGCCCCAAAATATTTGAGACATTTCTTAGTCCTGACACATAGCCGACAAATACGAGACCAGGAAGTCAAGTGGTAAGCATTACCTAAACTAGAAATTCTCAAATGGTCAGTATTTCTATAAGCAAAATGAAAGGTATATGTTGTCTTTGTAAAACCATGGAATATTCATGAATTAATAAATATATGAATATATATTTCTTGGTTACAAATTAAAAATCAGTCCAAAATGAAATTATGCAATTATCCCCAGGGCAATATCTCTTTAAGGAAAAAAGGAGAAATGTAAAATCATTTCTCACCTTGAGGCTGTTTGTTGATCAGCCGTTCAAGAGATTTTGTGTGGAAATACCAAAATGCTTTTAGGTATTGTTCACATGTAAGTGGTGATGTAAATGGTGCTCCATGGCTACTTGCAAATGGAAATGATTTCTGCTCCATAGATTAATCCATTTGTAACAGGTAATTATGTGTTATTGGTCTTTTTCTTGCTTCCAGGTTAGTTGGGGAGCAGTCCATTGCAACAATTTGGAGTCTGTTATGATTTGTCACAAATAAACGAGAAAAAGAAATGTTTTTAGATTGTATATGTTAACTCTTTCCTGAAATATATCAGTCTTTCTTTTTTATTTTATTTTCCTCCTACTTTAAAAAGAAAGAAAGAAAGAAAAGCAACAGACAGTCTTATTTCTCAGTCTATGTAATGTATTCAAAATAAGTAAAATTAAACTTCTTCTTTGCCCCTCCCCTATCTGTAAAGATTCCAAACATGCACTCATCATTTCTTAAAGGCCTACAAAATAGGACGATTATCCTTATACAAGTCTCTGTGGGACATTCCATTGCAAAAACAAGGCCCGAAAAAAGAACACATAACAAATCGCACCATTAGTGGTGATATTGATTTATCAATCTGATCAGTAAGTATACCATGAATAGATTCAAACCAGTTACCTTGAATTTTCTATTCATTCTATTCACTGATAGACCAATACTCTGAACAATTACCACTTATGATGTAAAAAGTGGTGTCTGATGTAGAAAGTGGTGCATATTATTGAACGTGTTTTTGTCCCTCCTGCTAGACTTGTCACAAGTTGCATCATTATTATCTGTTTTTCTTAAAACAAAACCCAAATGATAATAAACCATATTGTTTTGTATTCAATGGCCACTAAGCTTCATTTTAAAACAAACTTGAATTTTTATTTCATGGGACCTTTAACTAAGATTTGGTTGAGTTTCAGTTAAAACATTAATCTATATACATTATTTTTGATACCATATGTTTGATATAACTACAATCCAAGTTGACATACATAGCAAGCATTAAGCTTACGGTATCATTACAGGTGTTAGAAAGCTGTGAATATTACATGAGTTGTAGAGTCATGTTTATCCTCTGTCACAGTGATCTTGCATGGTATTACCATTAAAACTTCCCCTGATGGATGTTGTTACCATTTGAAACTACCCTTCACGGATCTGGTTACCATCCATTATGGATATAGTTTCTGGCTCTCAGAAAAACAGGCTTGTTTGTTGCTTGTTAATCTGCATATTGTTATTCAAGTTCGTGAGGAGCAGTTTAATCTAGGTCCATTTTATTTCATTTCTATGGCATCTACTTTCTGTATTACAGCATAACTCTTGAATACACAAATTGCATAAACACACAATACTATCAAAAAATAATACTTTCCACTGCATAAATGGTGTCTATATTTAGCAATTAACAGAGCAAAAATTAAATGCATTAACTAAATTACCAGCCAATTTTGTTGTAACCATGACTCAAAAGTACAGTGCCCCCTGTGATGTACTTTATATCCAAAATTAAAATAATTATCTTAAAGTAATAGTATATGATCTACCAACAGGGTGTTCTCAACAATTACATTTTATTACTTACTAAATTTGTTTTTGGTGGATATTGATGTCCTCAAAATGATTTGCCCTTTTTAATTTGTATTTCCTGCTTGTGATTTTTTGATCTATTTCTAGCAATACAAGAGAATACATAGATTTTTGCTGTTATTCAGTCTTGTAAATTAAAACACATTTAACTTAACATTATCAAAGCATTTAGTAGACTACATTTAAAAAATATATTTTTCCATAACAATGTTACATAATTTTAATTTTGCAAGCAAGAATCCATAAGCTAGATAAATGTTCCCAGCCAAATCAATTTAAAAGGCTTACTGTATTGATAGCCTCATATATCATATCAGCGCACAACCATATTTGATTTTATCCATAATACAATTTCTA
>JXSR01S000094.1:55417-78592 GCA_000969725.1 Ophiothrix spiculata
GAGATAATTTTGACTTTATAATTTGTTTCTTATAAACTATACATTTTAAAAGTAGCTTAGCTAATCAAAAGATAGCCATGTTCATCAAACTTCATTAGATCACAATGTGCCTTAAAAACCTGTACTTTTTGCTTGATAAGTGCTTTAATAAAGGAAAAAAAAACATCCTGTGAAAACATTACCATAAATAGCAATATGTCTGCAGTCTGAATAAGTTGCAGTTTACAATTGCAATAACTAACATGTGAAGAAATAATAATGGTATTTTGAGGGAAATGTGTAAATCACAAGCTACAAAAAGCTACAACTGAAAGTCAAACATTTTTCATTGTATATTTAGATAAAGATATTAGATTTGAAAAAAATCAGTTACAAAATACTGTTGGTTAATATTAACCTGCATATACTTTGACTACCACCCAACACTAATTGGAACTTGATCAGACATAAGTGATAGCTGGAAATATTATGTCTGATCAAGTTCTTAAGTGATAGATGCATAGATAGCTGGAGCTAGACAGAGAAAATATTTTAGCCAGTATCAGATTTGTTTGGATAAGATATATGATGTAAGCTGGTTTATTACATGCTATGCGGTAGGCCACTGTCTGTGATGTAATGGATAGTGGAGGAAGAATGTTTGTAAAGAAGATGCAATGCTGTTATATCAAAAGGATGAGCTTTTTTTTTTTGGGGGGGGGGGAAGATTGCCTTTACAGGAAGTCTTAAGTAATCCAAAGAATTTTTTTGTACACTAAATGCATCATATCTAAAGTAACCAAACCTAGTGTATAAGTCAAGTACAGTTGACTCTGTCATGCATTCAAAATCAAGGTTAGAAGTGTCTATGCATAAACTGAGCAGATTATCTGGCGAGGCTGATTGTATAAGGCATGAGATACTCATGATATGCCATGTACCCTTTCAATTATCAGATTCTCCTTTTAGGGGACTGACCGCAAACACAATGCCGGCTTTTATAAGAAAAAAATTGTGTTTAATTCTTTTTACTTTTAAATTCAGATAGTACGAATCATGTGTCTGTTCCAGTCATGGTTCTTCTGGGATATATGTCAGCCTCAATATTATCTATGAATACCATCAAACCCAAAGCAAAATATATGCTTTAATAACATCCTGAATACCCTAATGGATTGTGTCCTTGCTCTCTGAAAAATTACCTCTTCTTCCTCAGTGGTCAATCTTAATGGTACTAGCCAGGATCATAAATTGGAAGCTCAACTTTACTCTACTTGGTGACTTTATTGCACTTTTAGAATGTAGACCTCCATAGAAACAATCATTTACCCGGGCTTTAATCCTTATAGAAAAGAGACAAGTATCTGTGGTTCTAATTTTTTTTTTTTGCATCAAATTTTTAATTAAAGAGGGTGTGTTTCTGGAAATAAATAATTAAATACTCAAAAATCTTCATTTTACTAATTTAATGATTTTTTGCTTAAAGAAACTACATCTTTATTCTAAACCCTTCTTCCAAAATATGTGTGTGAAGAGGGCTTATTATTGAATACAGGCAATTTTCCTAAAGAATAATATTTAATGTTTAAATCAACAAGCACACATTTGGAAAATAGATATCAAGACTGCTTTTTGATTTAAATAAAGTTTCCTAAGAAAGACATTTGATAGGATCGTCTTTTTGAATAGTAATGATGCAATTTTTTTGCTAATAAGTTTTTCTGGGTTTTCATAATCACCTGGAATCATGGTTAGTGCTTTTGATCATAGTACAATGACCGTCCGATTTTGAAATGTCGACCTTATATTAACCTCACATAACATCATAACCAAGACAAAGTTCACCCTATTTTTCAATATACCTATTGACATGAGAGCAGATGGTATTTAGAGGCTGCATCTTAACATTGATTCAGAAGCATTAATTTTTACAGTTGTAAGTGAACCATGTCTTCTGTTGATAATGCAATGCATCATCAACTGTAATTTATTAATGCAGAGTATATGTCTTAAAGTCGTATTTCATTAACGTCCTAGCTAGGGTATGTCATTACCAATCAGGGCAATGGTTTCCTATATATAAACTGGTTACGTTATCACGTATGTAAACAAGTCAACCTGCCCTGGGGGTATTGGGGGACATCATGTAAGGCAGGATTATTATGCATAATGAGAGGTTAAGACAGAATACTGCGTACACCTTATATAGAGAGGTATGAGGGAATACTACATGTACCTTGCATAGGATTAAAACAGAATACTCCAGCCAATATCTTTTAAAATATCTAACTTTGGATAAGAATTATATTTATTCTCAAACTATATTACCATGGAGTTGTTTCAGCGTAATGGCACCTTTACAACTAGTCCAGGAATAATTGTGCTCTATTTTTTTTTTCTAAAACACAAGCAAATGACAATTAGTCCAAAAGCATATTTTCTAATTTATTTCATTCTAAACCATGTGAAATGTACTTGGCTTTCAAATGGCATCTAGTTTTGGTTTGGAAATCATCTTGTACAATATTACTATGGGTTCATCCCATGGCTATTATCTCATGTGTAAAAAAAAAAACCATCCCTGAAGGTTTATTGCAGGCATCACTATAAATATATCTTTTCATGGAATAAAATGTACATCTTGAATACAATGACTTTCTACCTGAGTTGATAGTGATTGTAACATAGCTTTATTGCTGTCAATAAAGCTTTTTAAGCAGGGCTGAAATCTCTCCTTGGTTAAAAAAATTGTCTAATTTGGTATAAATAACACACAATGTTTTGAAGGAAAATCATTAAAACTGAATAAAATTAACCTCAACTAATACAACCTTGTACTCCTCTTATGTCAATGCCTTATTTTTCTGCCAGTCCAATTTATTTTCTTATATATTTCTGAAACCAAACAATAACAATTTCAAAATATCTTGATGCCTTTGTCTGTTAATTATATCTTAATTGGCATCGAAGTCCTTAACTTTTTTTGGTTTTAAAATCTTTGAAATAAATTTTGACCTTCAAATGACATTAAGGTTTGACAAAAATCTTGTACACTATTACTTGTGGTGAGGCTCAGCCCCTGGCGATCATCTCATGTGTAAATAAACCAACCATCCCTGCAGATTTGTTGAGGACATTGCCAATTTCATTTATGGTGGTAGCATCATGAATATTTCAAGCTAACGTTTGATGAAATAAATTGTATGCCTTGGATACGATTACTCTCTACCTGAGTAGATATTGATGGTAAGGCACCTTGATTTATGTTGATAAGGAATAAATTAAGCATGCAATTTATTTGAACTAGACTGATTTTTCTGCTAGAATTCTAGGCCATGTTTACTTGGCCTTATATTTGAGCATAATTGCTCAAGAAAGATGCACTTTGCTTATCCCAAATTTAAATTTAAAGAGGATTTTAATAAATAAATCATCTGGTACTTAATACATGTTATCCAGCAGTTACTAATTAGCAAATCCATGGTACTCTTAAATCTGACTTGGTTTGACTTTCAACTTCATATTACAAGAGTGATTTTGTAAGTAAAGGTGATGACAAATTGAAAACACATACTGGTTTTCTGTTTGAATGAAGGACAATCACATAGGGGTCTACATATTTCAAATTTGAAGTTTGATTTGAAATTGCCTCTTTATTGGTTATATCTCCTTAAGAAAACATATTCTAATAACATAACAATATCTAACATATTTTTAGTATGGAAAATTATTATTTTTATCTTGTTAATGAGTATCAAAGTGTCATGTCTTTTTATGCTTTTTAAAGCTTGTTATCTTGTAGTGTACGCAACACATGTGGCATTTTGACTGAAAACCAAGGAAATACAATCAAACTGAAAAAAAAAATACATGTTGCATTTTAATCTTCCTTAAAAACAATGTTCGAAAAGAGATTTTTATAGTTTTGAGACAACTAAAATATATTTACTCTAAAAATCTGCTAATTAGGTTAATACTACAAAACCAATTAGTATTACCATAATTGAGCATATTCTGGGCTAAATCTCACCAGTGAAACTATGTTTATGAGAAAAATGTTTTATTGTTGACTAAAATCTCTGGATTCCTTTGATATTTAATGAAGAATCCATACAGCAATCTCAATGGAGAAGTCCCACAACACATCATTCCACATGGCAGTCAAATAATGCCAATCCACACAGCCATGACCAGGGAGTAGCCATACCACATAATCAGATTACCTTTTCCAAATGAAATATCCATATCCTTCATTTATATCAATATTTCCATCTCATTTTATTCAGGAGGCTCTTGTTCTATCTTGGAGCTATTAACATTGATTTAAAATCATGCTCAAACCCACAAAGTAACCAACCATTCAGGGAATAATATCAAAAGATATGTTATGACTGATATTATCTAAGGGATGCTATTCCTGAACTGGTTGTACCAATGTCTACAGGGCAAGGAATCCTTTTTAGACATTTTGGTAAGATCAAGCGTCTTTTATTAGAGTAATTACTGTGGTTAATATATGCAAATGTAGTAGGATACCACTCTAGTAATTTTTGATATATGAGATATGCACTTTATGATTTGAGAATTTTACAATAATGATTTCAAAAAACCTATCTGTAATTTAAAAAGCTCAGCTATACCAATTTAAGTGAAGACTATCTTTGTAATTCCAGACAACAGTAAGTTTTATTTAATTGGATAGGTGGGGCAAATTTGATGTTATTGAAAAAAAATGAGAACAACCAATCAATGTTGATCAAGTAATTTGAGTCAAGTTTGAAGATGTTTCTATCAAATCAAGAAACAAAATTCACATGTAAAAATTTACAATACTTATGAGAAAAAAATGAGCTTTCATGTGGTATCAAATATGCATTTTTATTTACTAAAGTGGGGATCAAAAAGTAATTAAGTAAGTAAAGAGATTATGTTTTTTTTGTTTTTTTGTTTTGCTTTTTGCAAATCAGGTGAGCTACCTTTAAAGAAAGTACATTTTCATATGACTAATGATTCCTTTTATCATTTATTGATTCTTTATCACGATTGAAAGCAAAACGTATATGTTTGAATTCTGAACTAACATACTGAAAATAATTTGGCACTTATGATCTGATTAAATCAGAAATGGAAATAAAAGTATTAATTGATAAATATTTGATAAATCTTGAGAATATTGTTAAGCCTTTAACCCTAGTTATATGGAGCGATTTTCACAAACATATTATACGGAGGAGGGGGGGTTGTTGCAACCCCCCCTCAATTTTTTATAGCGAGTCCCCCAGACCCATGTATGTGGTGTCAGTGGATAGGTATCAGTCCCCTCTTTCTATTGATACCAAATTCAAGGCAATCCATAAATGTATGACGTCATAATTACCAAAATGTTGAAAATCGGCATTTGTATTGAAAATATAGGCAAAAATCAAAATTTTCTCAAAAATCGTAGGAAAATCCGATTTTCATGCGTTTTTTTGCTAAATATTGTAGGAAATGGCTAGTTTTACCTAATTACCAAGTTTGAAATGGATATCTGCTATATAAATTACTAAAACGTACATTTTTAAAATCACGGAGTTACACCAACCCCCCCTGACATCCGAACTTTGAATGGACACTGTGACTCCCCTGAAGGTGGTAGGGTCGAAATTTTTTCACTAGAATAAGCGCAACGGATGAACTTAGAGGTACATTGAGTCACCTTGCGCTGCGCGCGAGGAATTGTTAGCGACAGAAAAAATTTCGGTTTGGGGGCCGTTGTTGCAAACCCCCCCCCCCCCCTTTGTAGAACTAGGGTTAACCAATCCAATAACCACATTTCAAAATGCTGTTGGGCATTTGTTGTTTTACAAAGGATGACTTCTTCAGAGAATTGAATATCAATCCATTGATATAAGAGGAAACAGGAAAGCATACAGCGCAAAGCGGTGAATCATCTCCAGTTTTGATTCCTCTTGATGAAAATTCCTCAGAAAGAAAATATTACGGGAGACAGGGCTGTCAGCACATATCTGATGAAGACACTGTGGATTTTGCCATTTCATTAATTTTTCTTGATCACCAGTCTAAAGGCATGCAGCAAATTACTTACACTATTCAAACTTAATTTTTATATTAGATACAATTTTCATACTTACTTGAAATCAAAAATTAAACGGTTTAGCATCTACCAAAAGTGCATGGGGGATGATGGAGAGGGGGGGCTCAAATATTCAAAGACATGTCAAAGACTTCATTTGGTAGACATCCTCAATTTGTCTTCATATATATATTTTAGTATGTTTGTGCACCATATTAGTAAATGTAAACCCCCATTAAAGTCTTGAGTATTCATAAATGTAAACCCTATAAATGTCATTAATACCATTCACTGTGCTTTAAAATTATGGAATCACTGTGTTATCTCGTTCTGTTAACTGGCAGCTGCGAAATTTGTATCGTATTCGTAAATTTTTGGATATAACAACTTTACAGAACATTGTTCGCACTCTCATCTTATCTAAGTTAGATTATTGCAACTCTCTGTTATATGGCATTGATAAGAAGCAACTAAATCGCCTCCAAGTCCTGCAAAATAGATGCGCACGTCTTATTTTCAGACAACTTAGACGTTCACAAGCCACTCCACTTTTACGTTCCCTTCATTGGCTGCCCATACCTGAGAGGATTCAATTTAAAGTACTATGCCTTTGTTTCAAAGCTCACCACCAGAAGTCACCCCAATACTTGTCCTCTTATTTTCAGCTTTATAGAACCACGTATGCTCTGCGTTCTGATTCTACCATCACTTTCTCTGTTCCCCGTTCCAGGAAGCAATTGGGTGATCGTGCTTTATCAGTTGCTGGTCCCCGTCTTTGGAACAAGTTACCGCAGAGCATTCGTGGTTGTAGTGATTTGTCAGGGTTCAAGGGCCGTCTTAAAGTGTCATCTTTTTCCTACCTAATTTTTTCCCCTCTCCTTTTCTCTAGTGCCTTGCATACTTTGTAAAAGGCGCTATACAAATCTCATTATTATTATTATTATTATTATATTTTACTTTGGGAAATTTTATGACATTTAAATCATCAATCATCAAGTACTATATGGGTCAAGATTTAAAAAAATGTAACATCAAAATTAACTGGATTTATATTGCAAATTCAAGCCAGCTATACCACAAAATCCCTTAACATGGGTACTTGTTTCAAGAAAAAACACCTCTTAGGAATTAAGACCATTGAGATATGAGCCTCTCCAAGCAACATGTCTATCCCTGGCATGCAGTGCATATTTCATAGAACCTTCGAATGTTCTCATGTGCAGCTTATAGTATTTATAGTATTGAATCTCTATTTCTGGTTTTATTAAGATATTTGGATATAATTCTAACAAATTATAGATCGTTTTAATTTCAACTTTTTTTTTCACCTATCAAAATATTCAACATTGATGAAATATTAGAAAATTGTCAAAATACCCATTTAAGAAATGTACTTTAAAACAATCTGATTACCATGGATTGCATGTATATTTTCTTGAGACATTCTTTATCTGATGTACATGATTAAAATTGCCACTGTATTTGAGTCCACCTGATATCAATATACGATAAAGATGATACTTAGATGGGGAAAATTGGGGAAATATTTGTCTTTTCTGTGTTTCCATGGTTATATATGATACCATTTTAGTCAACTTGAGGAATACACCTGACATGTGTTTTGAAAAGGTATCATTTTTTTATTAGTCTATTTCTTTGTTGTAACATTTGTAAGATAAGTTTGTCACATAATTTCACCTTATCATCAAATCCATAGATTTTGATTTTTTCTTTATTTCACACGTTAAGTGCATATGAAATCATCAATATAATATGTATTCTATATGCATATCTTCTATTAAATCATTGTGTATGGACAACAAAAATAATGCATTTTGTGCTAAAGTCGTAGTTGTCCAACTCAGCGCAGACAACTCCAATTTAAGCACACGGTGCATTAAATGTACAATGTGACCCGCGTCAAGTAGGGCGCAGTTATTAATCCATATAAAATAAAACAGCATACACTGTGGTATTACAAGCAGAATGCACCTCAGCACTGACTGTACATTTTGGTATTCCAAGCACTGCATGTTGAACACGTTTGTAAGGCGCGATGCAATGTTTAGACAATGAATTGGCCCAAATATTAACAAAACACTTGGGTCTAAATCTGGTTCATGCGGGCCACTGAAGGTAAAAGCATTATATTTATAGGTCAATGTAAGCACAAAAAAAAAATGATTTATACAATACAAACATTTAAAGTTATGTTGGAGATATGAGGAAAAATACAACTAATAAGTATGATATTTTCATAATTTGAAAAAAGAATTCTTCAAAAGCAATAAATGAGACTATATTATGTTCAAAATAATGACCAACTCATCACAAGGAGAACATGCAAACAATCTTGGCGAGCAATATTTTGGAGCAAACATTTTACTTGAAAAATGCAACTGAAGTCGGCCAAATTACTGATTTTATCAATATTTTCAAAGACTTTACGAGGCCATGGTGGTAAACACATTTAACCAAATTTTCATGCCACCTATTAGTATAATTTATGAAATTTAACAGGAAGATTAGTTTTAATTTATTAAAAATTAGACGGTGCTCTAACATAGCAATTAAGGCATAAGCTGCTTGCAATCTGCAATCATAAATAAGAAAGGTATGTACCGGTACTACTTCAAACAAAACAGGGGTTACATAGCCCTCTCAATAGAATAATAAATCTGAAGTGTTGGTAAAACCTCAATGACATTTTCTATGTAAGACATCTTAAGGGGCCTGTTAACCCTGCCGTTTGTTCGGTAGTAGAATTTAGTTTTTCTGCATTTTCTGATACTTCAGCATGTTACCTTTTATTACAGACAATAAAATACTACCAAACAAAACTTTTAAACTTATTTATAGGTAAAATTAAAAGATTATTTTGACATTTTACAGTAAAAAAAACCATGTGGCTGTTGGCGGGAAATTACGGGCATAGATACGCGTCCTATATTTTGCGTTTAAGTTGCGTGTTTTGATGTGCGTGCCTTTTTGAGCGGTAACAAGTACTGCGTGCACGGGTGAACGCGTTGCGTTATGTTCTTGCATGAGCACATTTGTTAAAATCCCGCAATAAACTTGTCAATATTGTAAACAAAGACCAAATAATTGAACATTGGTATTTTAGATTTCTTTCAATATTTACAAAATAAGGAGCTTAAATTCGGATCTGAAAGTTGAGTACAATACTTACCAATAATATCAATTACATAATAAGTTTTATTGTCTGATGCCCAAAGTTTAGACCTCAAAATTCATGGATTTTAGGTCAAAATGTGCGATTTCTTCATTAAACATGGGAATTCTCCATTTCAGTTTTGATGAAAAAACATCATTTTTACGGGAAACGTAACTAAAAAAACTAAAAAATTCAAGGAAAGCTTTTTCAACCATTATGTATAGTATATCAAAATCTAGGATCGGGTTTCCCATTTTTCAATTTAAGGTCCTAAAATCAAAGATATTCATTAGTTTCTATCAAAATTGATGCAGATAAATGTCGGAAATTGCACATTTAACATGGTTTTTATTATATTTCGAAAAGTTCGGCTTTATTAAAAAAAAAAAAAAAAATCGATCCTAGATAATTGTGTGCAGTTTCCAAAAAAATATATGTGATAAAATGGCAGTAACAATTATTTTAGTTACCTTTCCCGTTTCATGTGTAGGCAAAATCACTGCTTTTTGCATTTTTTTACCAAATATGGTCATTTTTGAACCAAACCAATAGCATAAACAGATTCCTTGTCAAATTTCCTTTCTAGAAATGTATACTTTTCTTACTGTAACTTAATATTTTTAGACTTATAAGCCAAAAAAGAAAGTCAAAATAAAAGCCTTAACAGGCCCCTTAAGTAAGTATCACTTTATTCAAATCAAAGCATTACAAAACATGTTTCTCATCATGAAATTGATTTTCGCACAAAGCAAGAAACTGCTTGGTGCCTATATAGGGTATAGCTAAGCATTATGGTTAGACTGTGATATTACAAAAGAGAGCATGATAATGGTATGGAGGCTGCCTTGATAATGGTATGGAAGATGCCTTGTACCATTTTGATTATACTCTATAAATCTTGAAGTATGCAACAAGCAGCTGATTAATGCACAAAAACCAATATGACCATACGGGGAAGTAAAGTAGTCCATATTTCCCGAAACATAATTACGTACCAAATCTTGTTGAATATTCAAATAAACTTATGATAAAGGTTTGTCTATGTGTTAACAACAAAATTAGCCAAAAACAAAAGTAAAAGCATGAACGATTCATGTAAAAAAGTATTAATACACAGTGATTTGGTCTTAATCAATCCTGATTAATCATTACTAGACTCTTACACAATATAAAACCTCCACTTCACAATGTTGTAGAATACAAGGAATATACTATGGATCTTGTAACAGAGTCTGATTGCTTGTTGCATACTTCAAGGTTTATAGAGTATAACACTCCCAAGTTCATACACAGGATACCATTTTATGGTGAAAATTGAAGATTAAAAATGTAGCTGGATTTTAAGAGCACACACCACCAATTAATCTCCTATTCATTCCTATGCAAAACAGCCTCCAGATTATGGCGGATATCTTGGCTATAAAGCGACTGGTTACTTCAATTCTTGGATTTGTTTTGAGATTATAGTCTAGAAGAGCCCACAAAGTGAAAAAATATATAGGGTAACCTTGATAATTTTTTGCTAGGTCGCCTCGAAAATAGGATATGCTCAAAATTTCATTTTCTCTAAATCGCTAAAAATTTCTCTAGACACTGAAAATCTGCCCTCGAATTTTACAAAAACAGCAAAATTATAGTGATCTTCAACCAGTCTGACTACATTTGACACACAGAACATGATTTAAAAGAAATTTGATCAAAAAACCTAGTTCCCGCCATTTTTGAAGCTTTTGATTTAGAGAGGGCAACCAAACACTTGCTTTCGCATAGCTCTGTACGGGCCAAAAGCCTTTATTTAGTGATGTGTGTCCTTAATCTTGATTCTAAAAATGTCAATTCAGCATTTACATGATTTCATAACTAATTCACATCTACTCTGTGGCAAAGTGTATAGCTTGGAGATTGATAAAATAGATAATAGTTGAAAAAATAGATGTTCAGATTTGAGTAGTTATATATTTGTTCATGAACAACATGCATTAGTGTTGATACAACTGTTGTTGCAACCTAAAGGTGTGTTCATAGTATGACAACCTAACTCCCTATTAATAATAGTTGAAAAGATAGATCTTTAGATTTAAGCAGTTATAATAATATTTGTTTATGAACACCTATTAGTATAGGTGCAAATGCAACAGTTTATTTTGTATTTTGTATATTTATTGTCCAATTCTGATAAAATCTGAATGAGGCCTGATTTAATCTATTATTAGAATTCTAATTCCAACCAATAAAACTGGATTCAAAATTTCATCTCATGTAGCACACAAACTGATAAATATATTCCCTGGATGATTGCTAAATAAAACTTTAGATTTCCGATCATAAACAAGGCTATGTTTTCACTTGCTACATGCAGAGAAGTAGGATGAGTTCATATTGAAGTTTAAGGATGACATTAGTATCTAAACATTTTCAATATGTGTCCCAAGAGTATTTATCCAAGAATATTGATTTTATGAAGTTGTTTAGGTGATGGGACATTAGTTAGATCAAGAATTGTAAATATTTATTGTCTTAAGTGAATAGTATTCAATTACCAAATTGAGCTGATTTATAAGGATACGAGAGTCTAATGTTTTATTCTCTTCTTTTTCTTTTCATATTATGATGTCCTGCTTAACTGCTTTTTCATTCAACTAATAAGGTAAGTACAAAAAAACAAACAAATGCAAACTGAAGAAAAAATATGTGACTATGTATCATGATCCATATATAAAGGCACCAAAGTTCTTTTTGCATTTAAAACTACATCCTGGAGTCACGTGGTTGCATTTTTTTTTAATTATTCTAAGGATCAGTTATTACTTTTAAGATAAATAAGATGTATTTTTTGAAATTCAGAAAGAAGTGTACATGTATGTAAAACACACTTATTAGAAATGTCTTGGTCATATATCAGAAGCCAATATTATATGCATTGATGTTCCTTAGTATAAATGTCTTTTTATCCTTGCAAACACACACTAAACCAGGAGAGGTTGAATTACAAAAGTGATGTGTAGCATCTGTATTGATCTTACAAATTGCACTGAGTATCAAATTTTACAACCTGAGAATCACCGTTTCCATGAAACCAATTATAGCACTTTCCATTCAGGGTTTGAAAGGATTCTGAGGACTCACCTGATAAAATATAATTATCTTAGAGTGAACTCAAAATAGAAAATCTTGAATGACTTTCCATTTTTTTTTAAATTAGTGACAATCTTGAGAATAACTTTGAAATATGATTTCAACTCAGTAATAAATTTAATTCATTAGAAAAATGCAATAGTTTGGAAAAAGAGATTACTGTTGAACCTGGATAGATCTATTTCGGGGAGGTGTTGTTGTCACCACATGCTATATAGTGGGATTCTTGTGTGATAGTCAAAAGCATAGCCCTTAATGTGGATCTTTTAGTTAACATTAATAACCTTTATAAACCCTAGGTTTGGCTTAATTGGAAGGGAAAAAACCCTTTGAAGATTTTCTTTTGTATCTCCCTGGCTATAAATCTGTAGATTATTATTGTCAGGGTGTTCTCAAACCTCATGATATACCCAGAAAAACTTATTTCTCTGTGGTAATTTAGGGTCCTTTACAAGTTAGATCAATATCCCTGGAAAAAATCGAGTACAAAAATAGTACAACATTCCTAGGGTGCACATTTGGAACACAATTATAGTACAGTTTTAGTACAAATATAGTACAAATCTGTGTATTATAAATGTATTCAAATTGTACTTAAATGATGTTCCAAATGTGCACCTTAGGAATGTTGTACTAGTGTACTCGATTTTGTCCAGGGTAATTGCAATAAAGAAAGAGACCCCCCTCCTCCTGTAATACCAGACAATTTTGTCAGTGTTGACAGCACACTTTGCAGTGAAGTTATATCTTCAGCAGAAATCTTTCTAATAAACCTATTTTCTAGCATTGATTAGATCTGACACAATGTATTCATGACAGTGTGATTCATTGTACCAAATTCAATTATCCTCACAGTGATCCTGAATAAAACTGTTCAGTCTAATTTTGTCACAATTTTTACTTTACAATTTGTACACAACAAGGTTATTACACCATTGTATTGTATTGTACAGTTGCTACACTGGTACATACACAGTAGTAGGTGTAGGGTACCTTTGAATTAACTCTATAGATATGCTAAAATACCTATGATGGTACTTGTTTACCCAACAAAGTTTAATACTATGCAATTATACCTTCACAACAACAACACTGGTTCACATAAGTAGCTATACCTTTGAATCAACTCCACAGGTACTTTGGAATACCTATGCTGTACTTGGTTACAACAGCTGGAGCTACTTTTGTGTATGTACTGAAGTAGAAGCTGTAAGAAAGGGAAGTTGCTGAAAAAAAAGGTTGTGGTTTGTAGTAAGCTGGCTGTGTATGAGGCTTATAACTATATCAAAATCTGTTCTATATTTGCAGAATGGCCCATTTTAAGTTGAGGTATACTTTTCTGCTCACTTTTTTGTTAAAAGGTGTTGTTTTTTTTACAGTTTGAGTTGCTGTATTAAAGCATTTATTTACAGAAAGTTAAAACTGTAGTAATTATGCCCTCTTGAATTGTTTCTATTTTTTTAATTGAATTTCTTATTTAAAACACTTTATCTTGTAATGCTCTTGTGTATTATATGTGTTTTCTCATGCATGAATTGATGTTTTCCTCCAAGACGATGAACGGATATCTAAACCATGATGTTTGTGTTTTTGTTAGAAAAGGGTAACAGAAAACAACTTAAGAAACTATCATGCAATTTGATCTGTAGCTTTTATAAAATGCATAAGCTTTTAACAAAATCCCACTAACTTGTATCATCCCTGATTTGTGTAGCATTTGAAATTCATTTATGGATAGAAATCTTTCCCTCATGGGTCACCTTATCTAACTTGACCAGTCAAATGGCCATGTTTGCAATTTCTTGTTGATCCTGATAACCTGTTTGGCCAATGGTCAACCTGTTCAGGCAGTGGTTAAGCCAGCAGTCAAGCAAGATAAAGTGCTGTATGTTTTGATTGCTTTTTAAAGTGTGTTGTAAAGTGGGATGACCGGATTGACTAGCCTTTTAGAAATTTACACATTGAATGGGAGGTTTGATTAGATTGCTGTCAATGTCAATAAACAAAGGGAAAATGGCGCAAAAGAAAGGAAATGGTTTGTCAATTTTGTTTTTACTGCTTTGAAATTGAATGTAAAGTGAGAAAAATTCACTTACTTGAAAAGACTAATATAAATCTTTTAATTTTAATGTGTATCCACAATGGCAATTGACTCTCATGTTTTCCCTGTATTTTCCTTTTTTTTGATTTTCAAACTTCCATTATGAATTTACAACATATGACGTAATTTCGTCAAACATGTATCAAAAGGTAATATTCTTTCAAACCTGTTATTGTATACAATTTCAAATGCAGTGACATTTCTCTAATCAGCTTACTCCATTTAAGAAATGGGAAAGAAGCGTTCAAGTAGACTTTTATCCTGTATTTTGTTAACGATATAGTGGTGTAAACATTGTACTTATCAAAGGTCATTTTGAAGGTATAACAAATGTTACCAGAGTGCTACATGCAAATTGGTTGAGATAATAGATAATGGTAAACACTCTTTTATTTGTATGAAATGAAATATGAACAAGTCTTTAAAAAAATTAATGACTTGATCATAAAGATACTATATTTTAATTTTAAAGACATTATAGATCTATAAACTGCTATAATTTTATCTGACTATATTTTACTATTTTTTAAAGAGCCCTTGAAAATAAGGCTTTTAAAACTCCTTTTTAATCAATTTCAAAATGATTATTAATCTAGCAATATATTGTACCCTGGAGAAGACATCCAGGGGCTGTATCACGTAATAGAGGATGATAAGAGAAAAAAAAGAGAATTAACTAAGGATTAGGACTGTATTTTGTTGAGGATTAGGCGAATAATAAGAGCATATTCGAATTAAGTTTGAAAAGGACAAAAAATCACTTAAGTGATAACTAAACATCATATTTGATTTAAACATGTGCTCAGATTGGCGATATTCTCAATTTCTAGTTTCAAGAAAATGATAAAGCTCAATTGTGACCTTCCATCCCAAACGAGCTGTAAATGCAGCAAACTTCATTTTTCACAACATGTGAAAATACATGTTGTCAAGGTCACGATTCACCGAAATTGATGTTTTGAGTTTACTTAAGGGAACTGGCACCTTTATTTTTCTGCCAACAGGCACCTTTAAAATTTTCTGCCAAAAGTACAACTATCAGTTAAGATAATTGCTTCGTGGCTAAGCTCTATGAAAATTGTGATTTTCCCTTGTTTCAAATTTCATTTTGGTCCATTGTTTGTACTGGTTTTACTTACAACAAATCCTGGTATTTATCATTTACCCCACTGGTTATTAATGGTGAATATGGTAAGGTAAGTTCCTATTTGATGTGCCTTTCAAAACACGTTACAGGCACTGAAATGAGACACTGCTAACCAACTTGTTCATGATTGTGTCCTACTTTTCTATATTTTGAAAGATATATAGTAAACTAAACTTAGGAATTAAAGAAGTTCAACTAGAAAAAGGGAAGTTTTCTTAATGACTAATTGTAAACGCCCTCCTTATAATTCACCTTAATAAGCCAGGTAGGAAAAGTATTTTACTGTAGGGAACACTTAGTCAGCTTTATTGTAATGGAAATTGTATCATTATTGAACTATAATAAGCTTGTATGCCTCTTAATCAAAGCCTGTAGGCATACAATGGGAATAAAATGTGATTCACCAATAAAATAACAAATTCAGGGCATTTCTATACAGAAACACGGATAAAAACTAAGATATGTGTAACTAAATCATGTGGTTATGTTAAGAAATGCCATGTAGTATTGCTGGGTAATGTATCTACCAGTATAGCTTTAGGATGTTTTTCAGATGTCTCTTTAGGTTCATCATTTTATATAGAGTTACTCATTTTGCTTGAGATAGAAGATGATGATGTGTGGTCAAATCTTGGTCATTTCCTTAAGTAGAGAAAGAATGGAATGTAATACAGAATCGAGTAGGAAGTTTTGGTTGTCAAAGTGCTCTGATGCTACACACATTGAGCTAGAGGCCCTTTTTTGGTTAGTCAATTTGCTTTGAAAGGTAGTTCTAATGGCTATGGTGTCCTGCACAGAATTTGTTCAAAATTTCACAGAATATAAAGAATGATGAAAAAAACATGTATTTCAGATTTTGATTTTTTTTTTCGTCAAAGCGTTTTTTAGTTACGCTATTTTTTATTTTCCAATTTCCCATAGACTTTGTACATTGCAAATTTGGCCACCATGAAATTTCACAAAATTTGTCAAATTTCTGAAAAAAACAATATTTACAATTTTTTTTTTCTGTGGCAGTGGTTCACAAAAGAAACTATTTTTTTTTCTTTGCATTGCAAACTAATAACAGATTGTCATAAATTTTGATTAAAAGGAATTTCTTTCATCGTTTACAAACGCAAGACTTCTAATGTTTCTACTTCCCAAATTTTATTGTGTTAATTTCTAGAAACACTGAATAGCCAGATTTCTCCGAATTTCTAATCATACTTCCCATGCTTAAATTTAAAAAAAAAATCAAATGAAAGCTTGTAAAATTTGCAACAATCTCTCGTGAGCTTTTAAAATTGAAGTGTTTCTAGAAATTTTATAGGTGTTTGAAAATATGCCTAAATGTAGGAGCTAAAAAATCATTTTTCTTGATTATAAAACACTTTATGGCAAAAAGCCCACGAAAGAATTTAGCTATTGGGATCCTCCACCAGACTCTAAAATTTAAATGTCATAGCACATTCCCTCTTGACATGAAAATTAAAAAACTCTGATTTATTTAGGGATTTTCAAAAAATACAGGAAAACATAAGAAATTGGCCGAATATCATAAAACTTATAAAATGTTACCATGTGTCTTCATATTATTGAAGGGTTTTCTTTAAATGGAAATAGATTTTTGTTCCATTCCCAAAAACTATTCACTTTAAATCTAATTTACCGACATGTATAAATAGCCATTCAATCTACCTTAAGAAATAGGTACATCCACATACTAAAGTTGGGCTTCTTATTTTTTCTGATATGTTATACAGCATGCTAATATACAATAAATACCCCCAAAAATAACTTTCAATTTTATTCATATTTCAAAACCAATGAATTTAAGCCAAAAAATATTTTATGACAACAATTACAAGAATTTGTTTGTGTGTGTTTAAGAAGCATCAAAATTACACAATTCAAATGGGTTTACTTCTTGATTGTCATGTTGAAAAGCGCATAGATTAATATTTATCATTGTACTTTCACAAAATATGTTATAGACACTGAAAAAATGCAAATTATATTTTCCTGGACTAAAATTACCACTGCTTAATTGCTGTAATGAGCAGCTTTAAAAGCGATTTGAAGGAAACATAAGGCAAAAATGTTGGTAAAAATAATGCTTTTTGATGATTTTCACAAAAAGTCAATTTTCAAGTCATCGGCAGGTAACCTTTGTAAAGTAAAGTAGTATATACATCTGATTTGTGTGTCTTCATATTAAGAAAAACAAGATCGTCATATTGTGGAGTTCCAAAACCATTTTTAAGAATTACCTCCCTTAATAGTGAGGCTCTTACCCATAACAGCAGTTGAAAGTTTAGATAACTATAAAATAAGAGTTTATCTAAGTTAAAACTGTTGCTCTTATAAAAGGGTCTTCTTAAAAAAGTTAATGTAGAATATTTTAATACAAACCTTTGAAATGGACAAAGAAATTAGAAATGTAAAGTCTATGTAAAATTTAAGATCACAGGTTAAAAAGTCACCTAAGAATAGAGGTGGAACTTATCCCGCCTCAAAGCATGTGTTATAAGGAAGGATATGTTACAGTTAAACTCCTGTCACTCCCTGTACAAATGGTTAGCTAAATGCTGAGACATTGCAACCAAAATAACCCTTGGCACATTGGGTATATAATGGTTGCATTGGTTTCCTTGTTAGTCTCATTCAACCATGTAATTTTTACAAGATATCTAGCTGCAGGGTATATGAGGTGAGAGTGCTTTGCCCTCTGGTGTATTGAGTTAACTGATGAGCTTGAAAGTGTACTTTGTTGTACTTCAACACCTAATATTTAAAATCTAGTATATATTGAGTAGGCTTTAGGGCTCAGTCACACATCAGTGTGTGACTACCGTACACAGTTTTTATCATAGTGATACATGTAGGTCCTAATGGCCAAACATAGTACCGGTATATTAGGCGTACATTTTAGTTCAATACATAGATTTGTGACTGAGCCCTTATGAGAGACTAACTTAACCTGAGATGTGAGTTGGTACAGCAGATTTGATGTGATGGCTTCCAATATATTTCATTACTGTTCCTTTCATCACACTGATGTCATGATAGATCAACAAATTCTTGGCTTTATTGAATTTGTTGTCTTCTGTAAACAACTTAACCATGGTGACATTATTAGCCCAACCTCCACAAACAGCCAGTAAAGTTCGCCCATGGTCAATTTTGTTTTAATATATGTGACTGTCCATCCCAAACCAGCCATAAATGACACCTCTTGTCATTTTCACTTTTTTAATTATTTGCAAAGACCATTCTTTAAGGATTAAAATGACTACCTCATACGATTTCCAGAAGTCAACTTATGGTCTGTCAAAGGTTGTCAGGGGGTAAAACGTATAACCGAGATAAAAGTGTTCAAAGATCATAAAGTCCATTATTTATGGTTTTTAATTATTTTCTGATAATGCAAGTTATGCAAGTGCATAATGTGGGCACAAATGATTTTAAAAATATTTGCTTACATCAGAAACCACTGCATGAATGCAGCAGTTATGCATCAAAAAAACAATCATTCATTTTTTCAAATCAGTGTAGGTCTATGGTTCTCATCATTTCAGAAAACCTGCAAGAGATCATCTTATGCAAACATAAATGAACCTTAGTAACATCTCTCTCACCTTATATCAAAACACACCATAAGTATTGCCATACATGTTGGCTAAATATTGACACATGTTTGGACTGACTGAAATTGCTTGTTGTCTTCATTTATACATACCTCTACATGGTAGATATTAACAATGACATAGAAACCTATGCAAATATGATTGAAGTGTTCTAATAAGGGTGTTATGCTAATCGAAAAACAAAAGCATTAAGGGGCTGTTCAAATCTCAACCGGCGGGTGTCTGCCAGTTTTGGACGGTTTTGGCATTTGGATATTGTTTATTCCTGTTGAACCGCCTGAACCCACAAGGCAAACGCCAGTTGATTTTGAAGTGGCCCTTAATAAGTTACTGACTTTATATGAATGTAATTTAACCCTCGTCTAACCAAGCTTTATTATCCAAAGCACGAAAGTGTACATGAATCATAAAAATGAGTAAAAAGTACTGATAGAGTTTGCTCAAATCCCTTTTAAATACTGTTCACAATGATCATGTGAACATAAAACATACACTCTTGAATGCTGTTTTTGCAATAATACATTACCATTTTAAATAAAGGAGAAAAAATGTCTAATCCATTTTAAAAGTGATTCATCACGGCCTATGAATATAGGCCTAACCATATCAGTGGCTATTAATTGCAATGATTTCCTACATTTTACCTTTAAATCTACACCATCAACAAGAAAAATCTTGCCTAAATCCATTTCAAATGTACTTCACACTGTCTCAGTGTGAACATCCTATCCATTTCAGGTGCGATTTATTGCATTCATACATTACAGTTGATTGAAACCTACACCTGGATCAAATCTTATTAGACTTCCATAAAATGTAACTGAATGAGTTGTCAAAGGATGAATCTATTTTAATGTGCATCACAGTCTCCATGTGAACAACCCCATCCACCTCATGTGCTATTTATTGCATTCATACAGCGTTTTTCTATTGAACCTACGGTATTATTCCGGTTAACAGGGCTTCCGGATAATAGCGGTGAAAGACGTTTTTCTATTGCAATGCAATACCGGATGGCAGGAGAGTAATATAACTGTAAGCTTATAACTGACTATACAATTTTATAAATGAATTTAAATGGCATCTAATGAAATATTGAATAGACAAAAAAGAAACGATTTTATTGGATAATATAATTAATTTGTCCATATTTTGGTAGGTATACAAAAAGGTGTTATAAATTCTGTAGGCCTACATCATTTCTATATATATTGACGCAACATTTCATATCCTCTAAATTATTGCATGACATAATTAATAATATTTAAAGTAAAAATAAACATGTCAGTGGACAGAAGGCGTATTACTGCACGTTGCTAGCATATGTCGTGACTTGCAACAGCATTTCACTAAACACAACTGCTGGTCATTCCCTATTTTAACTGGCTTGCGCATTGAGGCGGAACGATGCAGTTTTCTATTGCAGGCTACCCGGTATTTCACCGCTAAAAATCCTACTTTTTGTAGGATTTTTGCCGGGGAAATCTTCACCGCCATTCTCGGGCAAATGCCAGAGAAGGTGATTTTCTATTGGGCCTTTTTAATCCCTTACCCGGTATTTAACCGGTTAATGGCTTCAATAGAAAAACGCTGATACATTCCAGCTGATAGAAACCTACACCTGGATCAAATCTTATTAGACTGCCACAAAATGTCACAGAATGAGCTGTCAAAGGCAATCATATTCACTCTATCATGTTGAAGTTCAGATATGTCAACAGTAATTGCAAAATGTGAGAGCTAGTATCATGTACTGATAAAACTATGAACCAACTTGACATAATATAAGCTTTAAGTGCCGAGTTTTATCATCATCATCCTACAAGGTGAAAATGTGGTTTATATTTTCATCATTTTACAGATCGCATTTCCATTAGGGGGAATGGTATACATGTGTTGTATGGGGAATGACATAAAAGCATGCTATATAAAGAAAAGGAAATTACTTTAAAAATTTCAGGAAATTGATAAGAAAAGATGCAAACAGCTTTATTATATAGAAAAAAGAGAAAAAGGATGTGGCTTCATATGAGAATTATGCTACTTTATGTGTGCTGAATTGGCATATTGCAACCCTGACAAATTATGTTTCTTCTGTTTTATTTATTTTTTACAAAAATTCAATATTTGGCTTCATACAACATTAGAAAACTATAACAAAATGAGTGTGTTGTATTATCAAATGTTAACCCATTCTCAAAATTTTAGCATCTGGACTATCCACCTTGTTATCCTGTTTTCAAAAAGTGTCTGTTTGAATTAAATCTTGACACACTTGTCTCCTGCAGTCAGGGGATATCTATGAGGCAGTGAATGACCACAGTATATCTGAGTTAATTTGCTTTTTAACTCTTATGATACCAATGGCGATTCTGATCACCAGTCAGTCACTCCTACTACTTTCTTGTGTAGGTAAAATTGTTAAGATACCAAAAAGGTAATTGACCATCAAGAAGGGTTCACTTACTTATAAAGCTCTGCCCAGGGAACCTTTGTCTATTTTAAGTTTATTTTGTAACAAAATAACAGTTGGACAAATGCGTTAAGTGGGCATGTTGACTTTTAGCATCTGCACTAGCCAGCTTATTATCCTGTTTTCAAGACATCAGTGTCTGTTTGAATTAAATCTTGACACACTTGCCTTCAGCAGTCAGGGGATATCTATAAGGCTGTGAATGACCACAGTATATCTGTGCTACTTTATTGATGGTGGTTTACACCACATAGGGCCTACGTCTTCACCTGAAGTGACTCACCACTTGATTAATCCAAGTCAAGAACATAATACCAGACTTCAAGATTTGATGATGATGTGTTGTTCTAAATATGCAAGTTTTGAAATGTTTGAAATTGAAAAAGTTTTGTAAATAATTGAAACATTGTTACGAACTTTTGTTCTTATACAATTGACATGTTGAAAAAAACCCATCAGATATGGTTTTAAAAACAGATCATCAACAATAAATATTTTAACAAATATTTTCATCAAGAGACTCAGCTCACTATAAAGGCAACAACTTTCATAAACTTCTATTCTCCACTGAAAATACTAAATCCAGTTTCCTTGGGCCTTTTAGGGTTGTCGTAGTGTTGCAATCCATTTTCAAGTGCACATTGGAAAATTTTGCGGCAAGGAAGACAAGCTATTTTGAAAATTTGAAATTATTTTTATAAACAAAGTCCGATTATATGTATGAAGATGTTAACCCTAACCTCCTACCCACCCCTTTTTGTTCTCAGCCTATCTCCTCAGAAATAAGGGTGTCAACAAAATTGGTGGTTTCTACCAGGGCTAAAATCAGGGACCTCTCGCATCCCAATCCCGTGTCAACCTATACAAAGCCACCCAGGCTGCCTATGCTGCGATTTCGTGCCCATATAGGAAACCTGTGTATGACGTATTCTGACTTGGGCGATTCTGTTGATTTTCTATTGTAACCTTTTGTAATCTTTGGGAGCTTTAGGGTTATAGAACTTGTAAACTCAAATGAATGTTATCCCTAATTAGCACATAGTAATTTGTCCTATTGAAAACAAAACACACCAAAAGTGAAACTAAACATATATAGGAACTCTCACTTCCATTCAAAACCCTGCCTTGGGATGTTTAGTCCAAGTTTCCATAGTAACTAAACACTAGATGTACAAGTGTATTAAGTGGTCAAGATATGTTCTAACATCTAGACTAGCCAGCTTGTTGTCTTACATCCTAAATCTAAGTGTCTATTTTGATTAAAACTTGACACCATTTTGTTCTTCCTTCTGTCATTGGCCCACATTGAGCATTGTCTGACATTACTTGAACATCAGTGTTTGGCCACATTAACACAAATCGTTTGTTGCGTAACTTGAATATCAAATCTAAGTGTCTATTTTGATTAAAACCTGACACCATTGTGTTCTTCCTTCTGTCATTGGCCCACATTGAGCATT
>JXSR01S000094.1:96229-113612 GCA_000969725.1 Ophiothrix spiculata
AGGGTTTGTGCTTGGCTGGCGACTCCTAGATGAAGCAAAATGATTGTGACGGTGACCTGACGGCAGCGTAATAATAGACAGCAGCGCTCTTTTAATTAATGTGTTTGTTGTTGAATACTACAGATATCTTGCATATAGTGGTACAATCCAACTATATAACTATGAGAAACATTACAATCTAAGTGTGGATAGGGTTTGTGCTTGGATGGGGACTCCTAGATGAAGCAAAATGATTGTGACGGTGACCTGACGGCAGCGTAATAATAGACAGCAGCGCTCTTAGAATTTGTTTACAAGTTAAGTAGCGCTAAACAAAAGCTCTCTATTATTATTATTATTATTATTTAGAAAAACCTTTACAGTTTAAATTTAAAAAGCAGAATTCTGAAAGATGCTTGAATTATATTCACATCAATCTCAGCAAATTTATCCTGCTCTGTTTTTACATGCTCTAAAAAAATCTCTGGTATGTTTTATTCAGAGTCTTGGCGATGTCCATCGATCGATGCACATTGAAGTGCAGTCTTTACATGCACAACACATAAGGAATAGCGTATGTAAAAGACTGCGCGTCGATGGGCATCGATCGATGGATATCGACAGACTCTGAATAAACTAGTAATCCTCTGCTTATTCTATTCAAAAATTCAAAGTACAAATTACAAGTTTTCTCAAGGATGTGAAATTGTTATGTTTCAAATAAACCTTAAAGTTTACATTGTTTATTTGAATTCTAGATTTCATTGAATCCCAAAATTGTATCATCGGCCCAAAGATAAATTCTTTCATCTCCACTAATTAGCATACAAGATGCGCAGTGATGACACAACTTTGCTCCAGGGTGCTTTTACTACGAAACAGAAAAACAAACCAATTTAAAACTTGCTTCCTTCCTTGCACCAAAATTACAAAATTGAAATATAACGGCAAATCAATAATAACTTCCCCTGGAGGAAACCAACCTTAATGCTAAATTAATCAGGCAATTTGAAGAACCTTTAGAAGACGGCATAATTCACCATCATTTGGTCATCAAAAAGTCCTCAGGGTTTGTAAACTGATCGTTGGAAGGTTTTCACAGTCTAAGATTTTTTTAATAGTATAATTTATCAGTCTTCAAAAAGCATCAAAAGATAATGTATTCTGTATCTCTAATATTTTCACAGTTTCTCTTCAGTGTCATTCTCATTTGCCCAAGGACTTGCACCAAATTATTATCTCTGTATTTTTTGAGGAATTTTGATACCATTTTTTCTCTGTTCAGTGAATCAGACTTGTTGGTGTGGTGGTGAAGACAATATTTAGACGCAAAACGTGATTTGGGATATATCGGGTACCTCTGCAGTTACTGAAACATAAGAAAAAATACATGTTGCATCACATTAATGAATGCAAATTGTGACCTTACCCTAACTTATTTCTTAACCTTTTCCGTTTCTCCCTGAAAAGGAACAAGTTTAAAGCTTATAAAATGCTGCAACAGATGAAATGAAAAAATCAAAATCGATATCATCTTCAAAGTCCTCCCTTTCGGTGTGAGCCATCACATATATGCAAACCTTTCTACCATCTGCTACAACCAGTTTTTGAAACAATCCATTTAAGCAATTAATCTGGAAGCCACAAGTAGCACCTCCAGCATAAGTGGCTAACCTCCGGCTAAAGTGGCTAACCAACACTAATTGCTAAATTACTGTTGAGCTACTGATCAATTTGATGTGACCAATTCTTTAGACCACAGATAATAAGAGACCATGCCACTTTGATCAGCTGCACCAAAATACTGTAAAGTTTCAAATTCTTGCTAAGATACAATTTCATTAGCGTCATAGTTTCTTAGCTTGGATCAAGATGATGCAAGATTCTGTGAAATCAAAATGCACACAAAAATGAAGATTTTGACAATTTGATAAAATCAGTGACGTGAATGCCACTTTTTGATACATGTTGAACTTCTCTTACATTTACTATATGAAACTGTAACCGATATATTGGTCATTTGACTAGCCACAACTAGCCAGACCAAACCATTCAATACGGGATGACACCTGAAGATCATGTCTGACCATCAATTACTATGATGACCAGGAGCAAACTCATTTCACTATCAATTTATCAAACAGTTGCTTCAAACATTCAAAACATTTGTTTTGATTTCACACTTTGACCAGTTTTCAAGTTGATCAAGTTTATACCTCAATAGATTTTAATATCTTATATGATCTTCAGAGTTTGTGGCATATGTTCTTTTTGTAGCATTTTACCACTTGTGAAGACTTATCATTCTTTTGCATTTTGTTCTTGTTAATAAATGAAGGTTCTTCAACACATTAATTCTGACATAAATCATGGCATGTACATTTAAGGGCCTTTTTAATAGATATATGATATATGGTGTAAGTGTCTGCTGTAAATTTGGGGATTTCTTATTAAGATAATATTTGTCACTCATTAGCAATTCTTAACAAAAAGAGTTGTCATTTTCACAAGAAAAGTCGGTTTTCCAAGTCAAAAGAAAATGTAACATTTTCCACCTTGTTTTTTATGATTTGAAGTTCATAAACATCAATGCATCATCTATCTATCTAAGTAACAATCAGGTCCACATCAGAGAACTGTTATTAAAAAATTATATAGTTAAAGATCATTATTACTGTCATTAAAAATATAAGCTATTTGTAATAAAAATCTAATTCAGGAGATTGCACTTTTCATCATTTCCAATCATCCAATCAGTGTGTACATTTAGAAATACAAAACTGTTGTAAACACAGGATCCTCGCAAGGGACAGATCAAGTTCTCAAGTATCGCTATGGCCAGTCTACTGTCGTTGTTAGTTTACAAAATGTCAAAACCCACTTCAAATAAGGGAAGTAGCTTCTCCAAATACTCACATCTTTTCTTAGTCATCCTAGATTATGTTGACAAATTGGAACGACAACAATAGCATTGTGATTCATTCATGTCTAAGAATTTTCAACTTAGTTAATGAGAACAAAATGAGGTGATCATCTAGATGTGGTTGGGGATCTCCAGTAATGTAATTTGCCGCAGGCTATGGTAAGGTAGTATGCAAATTGAGCTTGAGATGCTCGGGTTATTGTGCTGGTATCTAGTGTATAGCAGGTGAAAGACAATGATGAGTGGTATAAAACAAAGGATTTTTGTCTCTTGTGTGAATGGTATAGAGGGGTCAATGAACAGTGATTTGGTCATGATTCATTGTTAGGGAAATTGAGATGGTTTTAATTATGCATGTAGAATACTAATGAGGTTGGATGAGTGTTATGGTATCCAGTCCAATCTACAGGTGAAATTCAGGTTTTATTGTCTGGGTAAAGGAGGACTGAAAGTGCAAGTAAAAAAACTTCCTAAACCCCAAAGTTTGATCCACATTTTAGTACAAACAGTAATATTTGACGGTACAAATCTCAATTGAATCTGTTTCATTAAGATATGAGATACCATTGAAACTCATTATGATAGAATTGCAGGGGACAGAGAATTAGTAGTTGATACTCTAGGTTTGTTGTATCAATTAAAAAAAAAAGAAAGGAGTGTAATTGTAGAGCACAAAGTTAATTTTATTCTTTATTAGATTTTGTTGTCATGAGTGTATTGAAGATGCCAAAAACAGCAGTTTTAGCACAGAATTTCTTCTTCTGCAAATTTACAACAATAAAATATTTCTCGCTCATGAGCTACAAAATTCAATTAGGGAATACTACTTCCCTTCTTTGTCGTGGAATTGGAAAATATAAAAACTAATGGGATTTTTTGTGTGATCTTCTGCATGCTACATTGTAAAAATGACTGAAATAAACAATCAAAGGTATATTTTATTTGTTATAATACTAGTATTCAGACTGACAGAAAGTTGCTATTATTTTACACCTTGCAAACAGTCAGCATTTTGAAACACTCTCTAGTTTTGATAAACCTCTTAAAAGAGCAGTTTTTATAATGTAAACCATACCAATGTCACCCCTAATGCATCAAAATTCTGCATTATCTTTAAGGTTTAACGTTGAACGTAAAATTACAAACGTTTCTTACAGTTTTATCAGTCCAGACACCAACCTCCTAATCACCCGTTGCCTCACCTAATTCCTAATGCAGATTAAATGAGTATGATTCATAAGATTTTATCCCATTTCCTCACATTTGAAGAGGGACATCCTCACACTGCATGATGGTAATAATGATATTGCCCTTAGGCATGAACAAAATACATAAATGGATAATGCCAGGATACATTTATACAATGACGAGACTTCTTGGTAAATTGAGATCTACTTAACAAGAGAAGTCATTTTGAAAACAGATTTGATTTGCAATAATGTCAGGTAGCATATTGTCAAGATGCTCTGGTATTCATCACTGACTCATGTCTGGTTGACTTGCAAATCACAACAAAATTAAGTGAGATCTATTAAAGCATTGTTACAGTTTCTCTAAAAATTTCAAAATGTACTGTTTTAAGATTTCTTTTCTTTGTTAGTATTAATTTTCAAAGTGTTAAGTGTATTTGGCTAAAATTATTCATACAATCTGAATGCTAATTTCATTAAATAATATCTATTTGCCCTCATCTAAAGACAGGAAGAATGTGTTGTCCACAGAACATTAGACAAATTTTATTTCAAAGGCATTAAGATACTTTTTTGAAAAAGGGCTATTTATAGCTCACTCTCAAAAGGTTTAACTATTTTGAATCACCTTTAGTTTAAACAACTCTCATATTATATATGCAGTGTACAATTAGCTTAAGCTTTCTAATAAAGATATTTAGTGTATTATGATATAAAGCACTTGCCGTTTACACAGATCTGTATTTACAGGTTATACAATGTAGAAAGAATATATCCTATTACTGGAAATATTAAGAATATGTTATCTACTGAAGACATGCATGTGCTTTGTACTGGAGAGAGTGGATTGTACTGGAGAGAGTGGATATATGGTATCTACTGAAGATAATGAACATTGATGATCTATATGAGTTAGCAAACACTTTGCTCATTTAATCACTCTTGAATGATCAGAAAATTGGTGATTTTAACGTGGACATCACAAATACCTTCTAGTCATTCAAAAGCCATCATAATCATGTAAATACTTGTATGTTGTAATACAACTCGTTTGTAATGCATTGTTAATAAATACCCAATACCATGAGATTTACATGAATCATGTTACTCTACTGAACATAGACAAAAAAATGTTAGGATACCTGCATCCCAAGGGGGACCTGTATATCCTGGACTACTAGGCTAGTAAATCTGTTAATTTGACGTAGACAAAATTGCAACACAAGATGTTTTGGTTTAAATTAATTGTTGATGACATCCCAAACAACATATTCAAAATGTAGGAAAATGTACGCTTGTCAAAGTTGGTTAATTTGCATAAAACAAAATGGCTGCCAAAACAAGGGGTGAAATTTCAAAATTGGTCAAATCTTGTTCAAAACCAGACGAACATGTTCCTCTCATCACAAGGAAGCAGAAAAAGTATACTTTTACTTGTGTCTGAAATATGGTTCTGTAGTTATAGTTAAAAAATGTGAAAGGTCATATCAGAGGTCACGGATTTGGTCCTATGGGAGTCCAAAATTTCAAAATTGTCCGATTTTGTTCAAACTGGTCTCAAATTGTTCCTCTTGCAAAAGTGTCCACACAAAGTGAAAGTTTAAAGTACATCAGATCAGTTGTTGCTATGGTTACAGGTCAACGAAAACTTTGTGCTACAGGCACCAATACAATGTTAAATATGGACTTTGTTTTGCCTGCTACCATGGCAACAATTGACCTGACACACTTAAAAATATCACTTTTTGTAGACACTTTTCCAAGAGAAACAATTTGAGACCAGTTTGAACAAAATCAGACAATTTTGAAATTTTCAATTCCCATAGGGCCAAATCTGTGACCTCTGATATGACCTTTCACATTTTTGGCTATAACTCCAGAACCAGATTTCAGACATAGGTAAAAGTATACTTTTTCTGCTTTCTTGTGATGAGAGGAACACGTTCGTCTGGTTTTGAACACTAATGATGATAATGAAAATCAATTGTCTTCATATCAATATTTACAGTCTACAATAATCTTTTTAATAGATAAGTTGATAGATTTATCTGTGCTGTGTTAGTTAGATTAGAACCTTGGTCAATCAAAATGTAACATTTTGACATAGAATACATACATCCCATTAAACACACAAAATTTACAGTTAGGTTCTGAGTCAGATTTACTGGAATCTAAAGAATACATTTTCCCAGCTATTTCATAACGACAATTTTGTAAAAGTAAATCAGTACTCCCCTGCCCCAAGATGATGACAAATCCATGTTGAGGTGATCATCCCATGAGGGGGTTATATATATCATGACTTGGCCTCCAGATCTGATGATGTGATGTTGTTTGGTCAGATGGATTTGGTATTATGTGAATGGAATATATAATTGGATTGGATGGCTACTTGATAAGCCCTACTTCACGTTGATTTTTATACTTTTTTAAGAAGTATCACTAAAGGACTTTGACCGATCATAAAAAGCAGGGAAATCAACTACTTAAATCACAAAATCTATCATGAGTGTTTTGAACTTATTTGTTTTAAACATCTTTTTTAAGTAGAGGAACCCATGATATAACAATATTCCATATCAGTGTCCGATATAATTATATAGATTGTAAAACCTATTCCCAACAACCTTCAAATTTGAATATCTGGTATCTGTTAAAACAAAAGACATTTGTGCACCTGTTGATGGTTCTTTTTACATGTTGCCATAGTAACTAATAAGGATGTCAAAAACAAAAGGGGAGTATATGTTACAAATTCACTTAAGAAGTTTGATATGATGCATGGGTTGGATATCTTTAGAGAAAGGATAAAGCTTAAGGCTAAGCTTAGTCTTAGATATACCTTAATCAGCCAGTGCTGTTTCAAATTTCAGGTCATGTTATGTAGTTCTCTCTCAAATTTCAACGCCAACCTTCACAAAATGATTATGATCCAAAGCATGTGTTGCTCCAGTTTTGGAAACGCATTTTAAAGTTTGTTCAGTTTGGTTTTATTAAGTCATATTCAGCGCATTTTGATTATTATCATCATGCATGATGAATAATCAGAAATGGGATGTTCAGTTGAAAGATTATTCACCAAGCCTGAGCTCATTTTTTTTTCTATCAATCATTTTTATTTTGAATGCGTAAAATGAATTTCTCAATCAAATATACATATCAATATAAGAATATATTACTATAGAATAAGAAAAATGGCCATTCAACCATATCATGTAAGTTTGCCCTATATTCCATAAACCTAGAAGCAAACCAAAGTAACTGTAAATATATTTTGTTTCAGTTGTGCATCATGTGTTCAATGGTGTGAATGCATTTAATAGTTTAGATGCGCATTTTGTAACATGTATACGCATGCGGGGCCCGAAAGCGTGGCCATATGCTTTTATGTACTGCATAGTATGGTTTGCACTGCTTAGTTGATCAAACTAAAGTAGTGTGAGGTGGTTGATATGTTTGTCCCAAAAGTGTCCCTCTTTTTTGGCAAGTTGCGTTTTGTAGAAATAGCAAATTTAGGGAGTTATGACGAATTCAAGGAAATAATATTGAAGCACTTGACAAATGATGCATCAGTGTATCATGTTGTGAGAGTTACGGGAATTGATGTCTGACAAGGAAATCCCACACTTCAGTTGAAAGAACTTGTTAAACACAGAACTGAAAGATGACTTTATTAAGTTTATGTTGATATACATCATACTGTGATATTTAAGAAAGATAGTTCACATCTAGGGCCTACAGCTGTACAATGTTCAGTCTTGGAAAGAAATGGGTTTGTTACTTGCTCTATTTACTCTAAACATTCACTAAAACAGAAAAGTTGGTGTAGAGGCGACATATAACCTTTTCAATTCTTTTTAGTTCTTTTTGACATTTCTGGTTGTCTTTATTGGGACACGTTTTTCAATTTTTCTAAGATAGCATTTCACCAAAAATGAATTTCATAATGTTTGATATTGTATACATGGTTATAAATATTCAACTCAAATCTTTGCTATCACAACCATGCTTAGAATTGAAACATAAAACCATAACATAAAACCCAAAGAGCTGAATAGCTCTTCTCATCTTTCCTTAGTAAAGCACACCTATGCAATATTTATAGATTGCCACATGAAATCATAGAAGTTTAGATTTACAATTTAAAAGGAAATGCATATATGTTGTAGTTATGTGCCTTCAAGATAAATGTGTCCGCATATAATAGTTATTTTGTTGACATAGATAATAGGGAGGTATTGATTCCTCTATGGTCATTCAGTATGCTTGCTTCCAATATTTGTGGTTCATAGATAACATTATATGCCAAAACTAAATTGCTGTTTTCTTGCATGCCGTCAAACTGGCATTTACAGACTTGTTTAGGTTATGAATAATAGTGACTTTTATAACTATGACTGATTTTTATTTCTCTGAGTAATGTACTATTCTGTGCCACTACTTTGTCTTGTATTTGATAGGTCTAAGGCTGCGATCACATACAACTAAATGGTATACGGTATTCGCTATACGCTCCCCAAGGAGTGATTCATAATTGAAATTGACAAGGATTATCCTCATCACTAAACACATGAGTGCCTCCCCAGGAGCGTACAGTAAATATCGGGTAACCAAATATTGTATACCGTATACCCAGTCCTGCGTATACCCATGCGTATACTTCTATGCGATCGCAGCCTAATACATCCACCAATTCCACAAAAAATTCCACTTAAAATAAGATGGCAAGTCTTTTTGAAATAACACATACTTGGAAGTATCATAAAGTAACAATTTAAAGAAACATGCCATTACCTACATAATATATAACTTTTCCAAATTGGTCATGCAAGATAATGCAATCTGAAGGCTATTAAAAGCATAAAAAGAATACATATACTCAAAAGTTGGATTCAGCAAAATGACAAAGTTCAAGTGTATTTAGTAAATTGAATTATTTGTAGTAGTATCACTTTAAACATATTTTGAGCAAATAAATGAACTTTCAGTCTGACTTATACTTTAATTGCCATCACAACAAATGAACAAAAATTGGAGGTTTAAAAGTATATATAATATAACTATTTTGTAAACTTTTCAAAGTTCTTGTGATGTTTTACATAATAGACATATGTTTAGGAACAAGGCAAACCTTTTTCTCTTTTGCTCAGATAAAGGATAGAATTGCACCAAAATGAATTTCATAAAATGTCTTGGTATTGTGTACAAGGTCATATTTATTGGAAAAAGGCAAAATGTTTTCACCTTTTCTAACATAAGATAGAATTGCATCAAATAAATCTCATAAATGTTTTGGTATTGTGTATATGGTTATAAATATTCAAGCCATAACTTTGTTATCACAATCACGCTTAATAGTGTATGAAATGTAAAATGCAAAGAATATGAAACATAAAACTATAACACAAAACCAGAAGAGTTGAATAGCTCTTCTCATCTTTCCTCAGTAAAGCACACCTATGCAATATTTATAGATTGTCACATGAAATCATAGAAGTTTAGATTTACAATTTAAAAGGAAATGCATGTACGGTATTTTGTGTGCCTTCAGATAAATGTGTATGCATATAATAGTTATTATGTTGACACAGATAATGGTGAGGTATTGATTCTTCTATGGTCATTCAATATGCTTGCTTTTATTATTTGGGACGATACTGAAGACTTTTATTATTTGGGATGATAGATAATATTCTATATGCTGTTTTCTTGTATTGAGTTAGCAAGTTATACTGACTTTTACACTCTTTTGTGAGTTATAAGTATGGTGACTTTAATAACTACAAAGTGATAATATACAGCTGTTTTTCTTCCATTTCTCTATTTGGTCCATCAGTTAGTTTCCAAGGTTCAGATTTTGTGACAAAAATCATTTAAATCATATAGTTTAGCAACTTATTTCCTAAATAAAATAATATACTTCTCAAAAATATAAAGTTGTACATTGGCCATACAAACCTATGTTAAGTATGAATTATCTATCTATACGGCCAAATTTTAGGGGACAAAAAAAAAAGCCATTAACCAAAGATAGTCAAAGTATACCTTTTTAGACCTTATCTTGAGGGAACATGAAAGAATGGTTTTAAACAAGATTTGTCCAATTTTGATATTTGATGCCTACATTGACATTGCCTCCCTCCATCAGGGCTCTGTGCAACAGAGATTGATCTTTGTGTCCACCCTAGTGATGTTACCAATGGTCCAAAGAACTCATCTAAATAGAACACCTTAAAATAAATTCCTGTTATGTACCAACATGTCTGGCTCCCCTAGGTAAAAAGATCAGAATGCAAGACAGTCCACAGAATAATTAGGAATACAAAACAATCCACATAATATCTGGGAATAATCATTAGCTACAAAAGATTTTAGTGTTTCTAGATATTAATTTGAAACAAAAGGGTTAATGTACCCGGTATACACTGTAAGCAGCACCCACCCTAAGGTAGAGCAAGGGTTTCTTGTTTAAGAAAACAAGAAGCCATTGCCCGGCAGTGCTCGTGACCTAGGACCTCTGAATAATGAACCCTACCCTCTGACTCTAAATCGAACTCTAGAAATGGTTTATCCCCTACACTCTAACTGCTTAGTAACACTTTCCTCTTAATAAAGGTAGTCCCCTGGATTCAAACCTGTGACATACGAGTCTCTTTCTTACAATATCACAGTTATGCCCCGCAGCCATCAGCTCCTGGATACAATATTACCCATAACAGTCCCAAAGAATGTAGATGAATTGTCTGAATATACTCAAGGATATAACCTATTGGTTCAAACAAACTGGATCCTTAACACTCATGGTCACTTGGACAAAAAATGTGCAGAGGGACATAAGCCTCCGAAATATCTAAAACATCTGCACTTCTTTATAAAAAGGTCACAATTAGAAAATTTGTGGGATAGTTTTGAATGCTCATAATATTTCGTCTTTGTGGAAATGTTTATTATGCTGTCTTTCAACACATACACTATAAGTAAAACCCATCAGTAATGCCCTGTTGCAATTCCTGTTTTTGCTATTTCCAGGTCTGGCAAAGACGATGGATTATTTTCAAGAAAGCATCCAGCGCTGGACCCAAACGGCTGGAGAAGTTTGTAGACGAGAAAGCAGCTATTGCTGGTGGGCTGCATAAAGTCATTCTGTTGGACAACGTGACATATATTGCTAGGTTGCCTAAGGAGAGCAAGAGACATGGGCTGGTGCTGACGTTTTCAGAAGGACCAACACGGCAGTTTTGCTGTGAGTCTGGTAAGTTAAAAGGAAGATGCATGTCCAAAGTTCAAGTTGTTTTAGTGTTAAGCTGAATTAAGATCTGACGCAAACGCACAGCATATTGACTGACCATGTGTATATGGGAGATTTGAGCAGTTTCGATAGGTCGATACCAAAACGCAACAGCACTTGCTGACACAAACCAAGTTGAGAAAAGCTGAACTTTCCATTGCGTTTTCATGTTGTTTGCTGCCACAGTCCATTTGCAATTTGAGTGTGAATTAATTTGTGGTGAAAATTACTGGAAATTAATAAAAACGCAACACATTGCATTGTAAGTATGAATATATCTTTAATGTTTCAATTATCACTGCTGCTGTAGTTCAGGATTCATAACAATAATCTGCTCTACTTTCAAATTTAAGTTAATTTTACCATCAATGAATTGACTTGAAGCCAGGTTAGATGGGTGCTACACCAGACTATTAATGATGGTTTAAAACCTCAACTGGAGAGATCATCCTACCAGGGAGGTAATATACGGTGATTTACCAAAACTATCAGAAATAGTTAGAGGTCGCCGCCTAAACTTTGCTGCTCACTGTGCTAGAAGGCTTGAGGAACCAGTGTCTGGACTAGTGTTCTGGACGCCCACCCAAGGGACACGTGCACAGGGAAGACCAAGGCTGACCTACCCAGTACTTCTTACACAGGATGCTGGCATTGATCAAATTCAAACTCATGCTAAACAGACAGCAGTGGAAAAAATTCATTATGGCTTCCGACCGCGGTCGACATAGATAGATAGAATTGATTCTGAATCTGTTAGGTGAAAAAGAAGTTGCATGTTCAGATGTGATGTTTGAATGATGGAGAAGTTTATACTTTTGCACTGCTATAATTACCGTATTCACTCATCCAATTCAACTATTTCCCATCTGACAAACCCTTTAAATTTGTAAAAACCATCACTTCCAAATATTTGAAAAATCAACACATTTTAAAACAAACATATTATCAAAACAAATTAACAAGCCTTTGAACACTGATATGAAATAACAAAATCTCAAAAGCGATTTAAATTCAGAAAATCACTAGTTGAATTGGACGAGTGGATTAGGTATATTACAACAATAGTCATAAGGATTGTAATTACTTTCAAAACCAATATCTATGGTTTGATACTTTACCATCTAACATTTTGCTTTCCTTATCATTAAGAATTTCTCAGGAAAGTCTATATATATTCTTATGGGCTAGATCCCATAAAAATGCAAAGTGTGTAAGACAATAGACCAGCATATAGGTCAGACTAAAGTTTTATGGCTCTTGTTTGTATGTCACCAAAAGAAATATTTACTTTTTTGTACATATAATAAAAGCAGAAGTATTTATTTCAAGCTAAAACAAATTGATGTCACTCAGAACAGTGAATGACACTTATCAAGTGCTATCAGTATCTCAAAATGCCAGCACAAATGTGTTTCTACGACCGGTTTGCAAACCAATAACACCATTTATATGTGTAAATGTGCTATTTAGTTACATGATGCTTGTAGTATGTAATTGAAGTGTTGAGTTTGTCTATTGACCTACATATATTTGTACCTTGGGAATGAAAGGTAGACATCGTCTGGCTAAGGCCTTGTCACAAACACATTAATGAATGCTACAAGAACAATGAAACAGACTTGACCAACTTCTAATAACCACAAAGCACATTTCAATAACCATATTAAACTTTGTTATGCAATGTACATTGATGTGAGTCGGGTTCTTCCGTAACCACTTTGCAATAATATTGTCCACGCATGTGTGTTAGGTTCTTTATGGATGTTAAGCATTCTTGTAGCAGGTATAGTCATAGACTGCGTAAGAGTTCCTTTTTTCACTATTATTATATTATTACTATCTCCACAATTGACAGTGAAACTGGGCTTGGTTTTAATTAAATGTTAAAAACTCAATAAAGATTTGGTGGAAGATACAAGGAGCAACATAAGTCAACTTTGCCTAAGATTAAGACAAGAAATACTATGACAAAAGTTACAGGCACAAACAAGAATACACATGCAATTATTACTCAATCAATTAACAAAATAGGAACTTAGAACTATGATGTATTTAAGAAAAAAATTCTTAGCATCTCGACTAGTATGAAACCAGTATAAGGCCAAATAAAAAAACAAGTTTGTTACTGGTAACACGCGCGCGTTTCTGTTTAGTTACATATTTCCCGCTTTTTTTTTTTTTTTTTTTGATATTTCGCATCAAAAAAAGATAATAATTTAAAAAAAAAACACCAAAATTTGTAAAAAGCTTACTGGAGACTTGCGCAAAAACAAACGAACACCAATTCAGGTACTCTCAGCCTATCAATTAGTCGGCAATTAATTGTTCATATGTCTGGAGATACAGAAAATACTCATATTTAGGTAAGATTACATGGATACTCAATACCTATTACAATAACAAAGGCTACAGTTATATATAAAGCCTTTATGGATATTAATGATATTAATAAATAATATAAAAAACCAAGAGCATTGTTTTAATGTGTTTTTCTTCCTGAGAATCCTGCATTTTTTGTATAAAAAAAAAAGAAAAAAGGAAAACCGCATATCGCATTACATTTTCGAAAAGTAAAAAATAAAAAATAAAAAGCCGCATACAGCATTTACTTTTTCAAGCATGTTACCAGAAACAAACTTTTTTTTTTTTTTTTTTGGCCTAAGTCTGTTCAACTATTTGCTTTAAAATCACCTTGTTCCAATCTTTGGATCACTTGAATATGCAAAATCACATTGAGGTTTTGGTTTTGAATACAATTACATTTTAATAAATGTTAAAGGAATTAATCAAAGGAAATGGACAAGTCATAAAAGAGATTTTTGCTAAATTGAATGGTACTACTGACTAGGGATCACAAACATCAAAATCATGTCTCAAATCATGGCAAGGAAAATGACAAATCATATTTTGAAGATTTAATATATTAATTCATCAGGGATTTGTTTGGCATATGATTCAAAGCTAACCCTTGAATTCTTTAATTCAAGGTTATCCTTGAATTCTATCTGTGACTTTTGCATCAATATGTACAATATAGTGAATTGTTGTTTTGTTTTTTCTAGTAATAAGTTCATTCTTTTATACCTTTGACACACCGTTTCCATATGTGGGCCATGGCGGCAAAAGGATGCACTTGTCAACTTGTACATGTTGCTTATTGTAGTGTATGTGAGCTTCATGTAGGAAACGACAAGTACATGCTTTTGCCGACGTGGCCCACATATGCAAAACAAATCTTATTCTATCATCCTTTCACATGCAATAATGTATAAATGCTCTCAGTTTGTGACAATCTTTTTGTGAGAAAAAAAAGTCATAATAGATACAGGATACACTTATGCGAGTTAAAAGTACTTTTGATTTACCATCCTCAAGGAAAGTAAAAATTAGGGCTAATTGTTCAAATTGTAAGTAAAGAAAAGAAAGTAAAGACAAAATTCTGTCGTTCATGTAAACTGTCTCAAGCCTTAAAAAAGACAATTTTCACTTTTCAATGTATCTCAATCAGTAGGAGAAAGATAAGTAGGGCAGTTGTTACACTATCATCAAATCTGTTTGAATTGATCTGGTCAGCCCAGATCCTGGGTTACTAGGCAGTATGCTACAGTATAAATACAAACTGATTACATGGCATTTGGGTTGATTTGTGACATGTCTCCTGCATTCTATAAATGAATTGGGTGATGTACTGCTGCAGGGGTCAGGATTACCATTGTCATGTTGGGTTAAGGAAACAATGCTAGCTTTGTATGTTTAAGGTGCCTTTCCAAGTTGTATGCATATTGTAGGATGGTCCGACCGACCGAGTGTAAACTCTAGTGCAAAATTCAGGACTCATAATAGGGCTCAGTTCAAGTTAAATATACAAAGTCTATTATGGAAACAGAAAAAGACTCAGAATATATTTTTAACTGCATTGAATGCAATTCCAGTTTAGTTCTTTAGATATATAAAAATAGACTTGTCAAAAAATGCAAGTCGGGTAAACAGCTTTTGGAGATATTGCTGAAATAAACGTTTTGTCCGGAAATACTAAGGGGTGACACTGTACTTTGGTTTACTAGTATGTTACACAGGTGCGCAACTCCATATCTGTAACTAACCTTCAGAAACCCTGATATATTGCAATTGTATCAATTTTCATTTTCCCATCACTCACAAGCCCACTAGTTTCTGAAAAGTCACTACAAATTGTAACACACTTTTTGATATGATGTCAATTAGGTACATCTTAGCTCCTACAGCAGATGTAGCAACAAGATGGAATCTTAACAGTCATATTAGAGTCCCATATGACTTGACTCATCACCATGATTGCCAGCGTGGCTATGAGCGTCACACCGAGGGAATCCTGTCTCGCTATGTTATTGTTGTAATGAACACCTGTTTTGTTTTGCGCTGAGGTGTGTTATCATTTTGTATGGGTACGTGCTTTGCATATCTCTGGTGATTTTTTCTGAGAGGTAGAAAATTGGGGATTTTAAATTAAAAATGTCATCATTTTTAAAGGCACTTGCCAATATTGATCAAGTTTATCATCCACTTTATAGATGTCGTTCTCAATTTTAACCCCTTATCTTGATGTATTCTTAATAAAATTTTCTCTATAGAAGTGGATAAATATCTCCTTTCTCAGTATCTAATGTTCTTCCAATTATTTTAATTTCATCAGCCAGTTTATTCAACAATATATAAACAAGCAAATAACAACTAAAAAGCAACAAAATCAGTCTGGCAGGACCAGTGCAAAACCTAGGACACAGATTTACATGCAAGCATGCTTCTGGCAAGGAAGGAAAATGCAGCAGGTCATGACAAATAGTAGAAAAAGGATGTAATTGGACAGACTTCGTCGTCTTAGATTACAGGGGGAAAGTTATGAGAAACTGTGATTTTATGTAGAAAGGGACGAAAATTAGGATCAATGCTCTGTACAATCACATAATTTACAAGAAATTGTCCATTTTTTAGGACTTTTGGTAAAATTATCCATTATTTAACGGGTTTCAGTAAAATTCCCTGGAAAATGTGCTGCCGAGAAATGACACATTCCTGGCAGCAAATAAGTTTGGTATTCAAAAATGTTAATCATGTTAATATAACCCATTCTTACCAAAATCGACTCTTACTGAGTCTGTTGACAATATTGAGACAGCCACTTTCTACTTATTTCATTTTAACACCTCACATGTAAAAATTTAGTGCTGCAAAACTTAAATCACAATGATTTCTACAAATGTACTAAAACATGACATTGATGACAACCTCTTTAATGGACTAGTCATAGCCTTACAAAATGATGGGATCGTATTTCTATTCTGAAATGCTCATTTGGGATCAAGTTTTGAATATTTTGTGGATCACTTGGACGTTTTGAACGACAAGGTTGAGTAAACCATGACCAAAATGTTGATGGAAACACCAGCCAACCATCACCGTCATATCAGGTATATTTTCATAGGTGGTATTGGGTTTTTATAGCTATGGTCATTTGCGCAGATCAATTTTGCATTATTTGTCATCGTGGTGTTAATTTGATTGGATTCAAAATGATAGGTGATGACTAGTGTGTTGAGCGTTGTCATTTTTGATCTAACCGGCATTGTGTGAGGAGAGAACTTGGAGAGACTGGAAAGGTAAATTTACTGTTGTTGACTGTATTAGTATGGTTTTAAAAGCTCTGGTTTGGAACCTTTTGTGTGTGTGTTTCTTCATCAGTGGCAAACACCATGTTGTAATTTCTGCAGAAGATGTGCAGTTTTAGTGTCTAAAATCTCACACTGAACAGATATTTGTTTGGGACAACCAACAATTTTGTGTAATGGAAAATCAGTGTGTTCTTCGTTGGTGGGGAAAAACACTCTGGAGTGTGATCACCAGAAATTTACTTACAATAGATGCATTGATATTACAATAGATGCATTGATGTTACAATAGATGCATTGATGTTACAATAGATGCATTGATGTTACAATAGATGCATTGATGTTACAATAGATGCAT